>QANU01054017.1:694887-792278 GCA_003254905.1 Nissolia schottii
TATAATGCATAAATTTTACATCTATGCATGTTACTTAATGCATAGTTAAGTATTTTTGTAGATTATGATATCAGATTTTTAGTGCACAAACATTTTATGATGATGTGCACAAACATTTTCTGAACCTGTGCACAAACATTTAGCACTTGTTTACAGCACTGTTATTTTATTCAAACATATCAGATTTTAGTGTAGAATCTGGTATATGTGATTTTAGTGCAAAGAGCACAAAGTACTCGCAGGAACAGATTAGAGAAAGTGAAGAAAGCTGAAAATCACAAAGAATGGAGAGAAAGGGGAAGACGAGGCGAAACAGAGTGAATAAAGAGAGTGAAGAGATGGAAGAACATGAAGGGGTTTCTGTGAATACGAAAGGAAGTCGAAGTGGAAGCGAGAAGCGTGGCGTCACGCGCGTTTTGATGTGAGTGGGAGAGAAAGTGGTCGAGCGGTTATTTTAAGGGACCCACCGTATTATAATACAAGTATATGTATGGTGTATCATTATTGGGTGTACATGTAGCATCACTGATTATAAATATATAATTTCTCCTGAAAATGAAGGAGAAAAAAAAAGGGGTTGTTATCCTTTTGACGTGGAAAAAATGTCGTGGACCACAGCCGCTGGTATAGTAATTTAACCATCTTTTGGAAATTTACACTAGTTCTATGAAGACAAAAACTTGTCAGTGCCAGTGCCCCACCGCGATTAAAGTATCCACAGACCAGCGAAGCCATGACATCACCTCCAAGATGCCTCTCATCTCCTCTAACTTCACAACACCACAAATATAAATATATAAAAATAAAGAGCCCATAGAGTAGAATTACAAGCCTATGCAATTCCGGATTTGAGCAACTTAACAATCTCTTACTCCCCAAGTTCGGCGAGAGTGACCATGACAAAGGAAGCAGCAGCACTGTTGGTGTTCGTGCCATGTCCGGGCATCAGTCATCTGGTGTCCACCGTGGAGTTCGCCAAGCTTCTCATCAACCGCGACCGCCGCCTCTCCGTCGCACTCATGGTCATCAAGTCGCCTTTCGACACCAAAGTCGCCGCGTACACCGACTCCCTCGCCTCCTCCTCCTCCGACCGCATCCACGTCACCAACCTCCCCGATTGCCCCGTCCCCAACCCTTCCGAATCCGATCGGGGCTCCTTCATGAACAATCTCATAGACAGCCAGAAGCCACACGTCAAAGAAGCCGTCTCCGGCCTCACTCGCTCCCAGTCGGCCCCGCCGCTCGCCGCCTTCGTCGTTGACATGTTCTGCACCGCCATGATTGACGTCGCCAGGGACTTCGGGGTCCCCGCCCTCGTCTTCTTCACCTCCGGCGCCTGCTTCCTCGGCATGATGCTTCATCTCCACACCCTCCGTGAGCGCGACAACTTCGACGCCACCGAGTTGGACGGCACCGACACTGAGTTGGCCATACCGTGTTTCGCCAACCCGGTCCCTGCTAGGGTTCTGCCCAACTTTGTGCTGCGCAAGGAGTGGGAGTCGTTTTTCCTGTGGTACACGACAAGGCTCAAGCAGGCCGATGGCTTTATAGTAAATTCCTTTGAGGAGCTAGAATCCCATGCGGTTCACTCTTTCTCTGACGGTGCTCTCCCCGTTTATCCAGTGGGACCCATATTGAACCTCAAGGGTGCTGATGATAATCAAGGATCCGAGTGTGAGATAATCAAGTGGCTTGATGATCAACCTCCTTCCTCGGTAGTATTCTTGTGCTTTGGGAGTAATGGTTCTTTTGACAAGGATCAGGCCATGGAGATCGCACGTGCTCTTGAGGATAGTGGGGCCCGCTTCCTGTGGTCCCTGCGGAAGCCTCCACCGAAAGGTGTTATGAGCATGCCATCAGACTACTCTCTACCCGAGTTGGCCCAGGTTTTACCGGAAGGGTTCTTAGATCGGACATCAAGTGTTGGGAAGGTCATTGGGTGGGCCCCACAAACCCAGGTTCTGGGCCATCCAGCCACTGGAGGATTCGTTTCCCACTGTGGATGGAATTCTACGCTTGAAAGCATATATTTTGGTGTGCCGATTGCCACGTGGCCGCTTAGTGCAGAACAACAAACCAATGCATTCATGCTGGTCCGCGAGCTGAAGATTGCTGTGGAGATTTCGTTGGATTACAGGGTGGAGTTCATGGGTGGAAGTAACATTGTATTGAGTGCAGAGAAGATAGAAAAAGGGATAAGGAACGTGCTGGAGAAAGATGGAGAGATCAAGAAGAGTGTGAAGGACATGAGCGACAAGAGTAGAAAGACAACGAAAGAGGGTGGGTGTTCCTACTCTCATCTAGGACGTTTAATTGATAATATTTTGGATCGTATCTAAATGAAACTATTCTTGTAATAGTATATGAAATGGTTAATGAACTAGGTTTTTATTTTGGTATCAATGAACTAGAATTTATGTCGTGTAGTTTTATTCTTTGTTCTTTTTGCGCTAGAGGGATAAAGTCCAAAACAAAGAGATTAAAAATCAATAATAATGCAGCGGGGAATAGACAGCCAGTTACATCATTTATCACTAAATTAGCAATCTATGTCATTGATTTTATACTTAAGATTTATTAACAAACTGCACCGTGCTCATGTTTTACATTTTTTTTTTCATTCTCACGTTGTGTGTACTTATTTTATCATATACAAACATTTTAAACTACTGTGTATAAATATTTTTAATTGTTATGCACTAATTTTTTTAATTGTTTTGCACAAATATTTTAAAATATTTGTGCACAAAAATAAAAAATTTTGTGGATATTAATTAAAAATATTTATGTAATATGTTAAAATGTCTTTGCAAGTACCTATGAATGGTTATGTAAGATAATTAAAAATGTTTATACACGATAGTTAAAAATATTTGCGCACGTCAGTTAAAAATTAATTAATAAACTATAGTTTAAAATGTTTATGTACGATATTTTAAAATTTTTGTACAATAAAGTTAAAAATATTTAAGTTATAAATAAATGAGAGCATATCAACTAACCATATAAAATTATTAATTGAATTTATTATAATCTAATGCACACAAATCATTTTTTTTTTGTAAATCTACTGCTTTTATCCAAGGCCAAATTGGCAATGCTGTCTGCCACCCTGTTGCCCTCTCTGTAGATATGATCAATTAAGACCTGTCAATCCCTGTTGAGCCAAAATTTAATCCTTAGGGTTTAGGGGAGGGGCAGGAGAATTGTTGCTCAACAAGTCAACACAGGGCACGTGAAATTTTCTTGGCCTCCAAATCCAATGAAATACATAAGGCAATGGTTAGAATAGGAAAATATGGAGCAATAAGGATAAAAATATGGTAACAAAAATCATAAAACTTAAAATTATATTTATTTTAAGATAATATTTTAATTAGTTTTATGTAATTAAAAAAATACAAGAAAAATGTCTAAAATATAAAAAACGCATCTCTATTGCATCTCTAAAATAAAGAGATACAAGAGATGCATCTTTTCAATCTATGAGTCTTTATATTTTTCCTCCCAAAACATTTACCAAACAAAGCTGGAGAATTGATGCCGAGTACATTGTGTTTTTTATTTGTTTTCACATTTTTGGTTGCAAGTGCTCGAGGCCCAGATTGTGAAGAAAGGGGCCGTACCGTAGCCCAATAGTGGTTTCTGCTTGTGCAGAAGAGCCACAGGCCCAAATACATGAAGAAGTGTTTACTCAGATATACATCAAAAGGAAATAAAAAAGTAGGGTGTACTACCATATCCCAGCTGAAAAGTATATACCATTAATATTTTAAAATTTTAACTATATTTAGTAATGTTATAAGAAATTTTAGGAAGTTGAAAAATAACTTATTCTCCTAACAAATCATTTTACCCATCTTTTCAAATCCTAAATAAAAAAGAAATAATTAATTTTCAAAGAGATATATCATTACTCTTATAAGAAGTTAGATTAAGAGGATAAATCATTTCTATGTTTATCAGCAAGTTCATATATTTTTTTTGTTATTGGTACGTATAAATTAATTCTCTTTATTCCCACTAATATAAGTATTTTGCAAAAAGGCCAGGGGTTAGAATTCCAAAACAAAGGCGAGGGTTGTGATTCAGAAGATAACAAGGCGCTGTCTGATATTCCCAAGGTCGGGTCACACCCACTCCCCTCATTGCATTTGCAGCAGCAGCAGCTGTTATTGAGGGATTGGCGGCAACCATCCTCCATTGGCGGGCACTCGTCTCTTGTTTTGGGGATGATGCTTTAATTGTTGTATTTTCAATCGCGGCATTCAGCAACAATCAGAGTATCTTCAGAAAGAAAGATGGAGAAGGAAATGCAGCAGCTGTTGAGCATGGGGTTCCCTGACGAGTTAGCCGCTCAGGCATTGGCTGCCACCGGCGGCAAATCCACCGTCAAAGCCACCGAATGGATCCTCACCCACCACAAACCCAACTCCTCTGTCTCTAACAACCCTTCCCCTCCACCACTGCCCCCCTTTCAGCCTAAGCTCGATCGCTTCTTCCACTCCCAATCCAAACATTACTCAACCACACCACCACCACCGATCGATGTAGAAGACCAACCAGAGGAACAACAACAAGAGGACCCAACGCCGCCACTATCCAAACGCCCCAGAACATCATCATCCACTCCCACTCCTCCTTCTCAATCTTCCTTCTTCTTCAACCCCTTTCGCCCTTCCAAGAAACCCGCCCTCCACGAACCCTTATACGAGCGCCTCCGCCCTAAAACCCTAGACGACGTCGTTGGTCAGGACCACCTCCTCTCCGCCACCTCCCTCCTCCGCTCCTCCGTCCAGCGCAACCGCCTCCCTTCCATCCTCCTCTGGGGCCCACCCGGCACCGGCAAGACCACCATCGCCAGAGCCATCGTCAACTCCTGCCACCACAACAACAATCAGCAGCAGCAGCAGCAGCAGCAATGCCCTTCCTACCGTTTCGTTTCCCTATCCGCCGTCACTAGCGGCGTCAAGGACGTCAGGGACGCCGTCGACGAAGCAAGAAAGCTTAGGATCAAGAGCAACCAGAGAACCGTCCTGTTCGTCGACGAGGTCCACAGGTTCAACAAGTCACAGCAGGACTCCTTCCTGCCCGTCATCGAAGACGGTAGCATCGTGTTCGTCGGCGCCACCACCGAGAACCCTTCGTTCCACCTGATTACGCCTCTCTTGTCTCGATGCCGCGTCCTCACCCTCAACCCTCTCAAGCCCCGCCACGTGGCCCTGCTCCTCAACAGGGCTGTCAGCGACGCCGACAGAGGGTTGACGCAGAGCGTGGGCGGCTGCCAAGTCGAGGTGAGCGATGACGTGGTGGACTTCATAGGCAAAAATTGCGACGGCGATGCTCGCGTGGCCTTGAACGCGTTGGAGATCGCTGCTGTCACCGCAGCTGCCCGCGTGCAGCAGCAATCGAAAGGGATAATTGAAAAGGAGGAAGAAAACCAGATTGGTGGTGGTGTTGTTGTTACACTTGATGATGCAAAGGAGGCACTTCAGTGCAAGCATGTTGCGTATGACAGAGACGGGGAAGAGCACTACAATCTGATCAGCGCGCTGCACAAGTCCATGAGAGGGAGCGACGCTGACGCGGCGATATATTGGCTGGCGAGAATGCTGGAAGGAGGCGAGGAGCCTCTGTACATTGCTCGCCGGCTGGTGAGGTTTGCGAGCGAGGATGTTGGTTTGGCTGATCCCACGGCTCTGAATCAGGCTGTGGCTTGCTACCAAGGGTGCCACTTCCTGGGGATGCCGGAGTGCAATGTGATACTTGCGCAGTGTGTTGCTTACTTGGCTTTGTCGCCTAAATCTGTGGCAGTTTACAGGGCCATGGGAGCTGCTCAGAAGGTAGTTAGGGATTCGGTTGGACAGAATGAAGGGGTGCCTCTTCACCTGAGGAATGCACCAACCAAGTTGATGAAGGAAGTTGGGTATGGAAAGGGATACATATACACACCTGATGATCCATACTCAAAGCAGAGCTATTTGCCACCTTCACTTGAAGGGTACAAGTTCCTGGATTGGCCTGCCAGCACCAGCAGGAGTGGATCTCATGAAGGAAAATGATCGGGAAGGATTATATAGGGTTGGATTTGGTAGTGAGGCACAAGGGTACAGAAAATGTGTGCCTCGTTTTGGCATATATGTGTGTGTGTGTGTGTGTGCCTCCTTTATTTATATTTCTCCGTCACTTTTGACCTCACTAGGAAGCATGTCAACAAAAATGACAGCTGAATTCTAGATGCCTATGTAAAATGCATCACGTGGTTTTGGGATCTATATACTAAATCTTCATTTTCATGAGCTTAATTGATTCTGTTTATTGTTCTCTTGGCTACTGATCACGTATGAAGTATTTAACTTTAGGATTGTTTGAATGACTTTATGGACGGATGTTGAACGAAGAGGAGACTCTGTTTATTTTGTTATAATAAGGTTGGTAGGCATTTGTAGAAATTTATGGAATAATGGTAGGTACATTGGGTATAGACGCAGTCTAAACGACATTTGTAATTTTCTGCACTTCACCCTTTACATAAATGGCACTAGCAAACGACACTGACTGAATAGATCTGACAGAAGCTAGCGTTGTACTCATCTTAACTAGATATACACCGAAAGAATAAACAAGCTCTCTAGTTATTTAACAAAAAAGAGGTGAATTAGAGACGGGATATGTCGATAAATTAATTAGATCCATTCCTTCGGGTTGATGCACGCATCCAAGAGTTTCCACTCTTCACTTCCCTCCGCTGGTTTCTGCACACAAAATAATTTCACCATTTCAGCAGCAATTTCAGAGATAAAAAATTATATGCATCTAGTATTCAATGTGTTCATAATAAAAAAGATTCCAAGATCATACATGATCATATTCCCACCGAGCAGTCAGTGGGAGAGACACAAGAATACTCTCTATTCTCCCTCCTGTTTTTAGTCCAAATGTTGTCCCTCTATCATAAACCTGTAGCCAAAAAAAAATTATAACATGAATCTCAGCCTGAAAAAGAGTGAAATAAAATATATCTATTTTTTTAGAGCAGGTTAAATAGTAGACCAAATTGAACTCGACATATCGTCCCCTTCTCAATTGTTGCCATTCTTTCTGCTGCTCTGTGAAGGGCAAATCCTTCCTTTTCTCTATGATAGGAATATAAGCAGGAATAACAGAATTTGCACATTCTGCAAGCAAAACCATAGTTTAGGCAAGCATGAAATAGAAAAAGGAATTAAATGTCTTTACAGTGTAAAGACATTTACCAGTAGCAAAGGAAAGTAGCATCTCCTGATCATAGTCATTCAGATCATCAAAAAATATTCCTCCAAGCCCTCGCCTTTCACCTCGATGCTGAACATAGAATTAAGAAGCAAAATAATGAAAAACAATCAACAACAACACATGCCATGCACTTCAGTTCGATTAAGAGTATATATATTTGCAATGAATCCACTATACCCCTTAAACTAGACCGAAGGACTCCAAGATCCATCTAATTACACGTTACATTGCTCACCTGCTATGCTGTAAAACAAAACATCGTGCACGACAAGCTATATGCAAGAGACTGAAACAAAGTATACATAGATGTGCTAAGGTGACCTTTTGTAAGCCCAACATTGTCAATCAGGTCCCACCCTATATACCTTGCTGCCACTGCATCCCAAATCTTCTTCCCATTCCCATAATCTAATTCTCACCAGCAGTAATCATCATTATCCACTTACCGTCATTGGTTTCAACTTTCTAGTTTATTGTAGCCTCCAGTACATCATATATAGTGTTAAATGTTAATCTAATGAAAAGAGCCCTGAATGCTTAATACTTGTTTTGTTCTTTTAACTTTTGTCAAACAGTTACTATGAGAAAATGGATGAAGAATTATACCTTGATATAGAAGTAATCATCACACCATTTCTTGAATCTAGGGTAAAATGTATGGTCAAACTTGTCACAAGCACGCTTTTGAACCTACAATAGCAGCATGATAGAACCAAGACATCAAGGTGAATGGACATTTAAAAAAAATGAATATGTTTTTCACTTTAACGAAAGGGGAAAAAACAGTTATTAATTCTAGACCATAAAATGTCAGAAACCTATATTTTTGTGTTGAGCACATACCGAATGGAAGTGCTTAACATCCTCCTCAAAAATGTAAGCAGGAGTCAAGTCAGTTCCTCCGCCAAACCACCACTGTCTAGGTGCTCCAGGAGCATCTGCAGAACGCAACAGGGTGACAGTCAATAGCAGCACATTGAAGAAAGGTTTGAGCAATTTTATGCACTTACGTTCACCTTACCATTGTGCTAATATTAATTTGAGACTAATCCACTAGAGTGGGAGAACAAAAGGGTAGTAGGCATTTTAAATAGCAGTAGTCTATCAATCATGAGCAACTGAGAAACAAAATCTCCAAACATGAACCATAGTTAACCAAGCTTCAAGGGGCATAAAAATTTCAAGGACAGTTTTTTGGCAGGTGTTATATCAGATTACCATAAATGGTTTAAAGTTGAAACGGCCACCAGATCCAAACGATAAACAGTTCCAATCACACAGAAAACTGAAAAGCCCCAAGGCCCAATCAACATCAAGTAATCAAAAATGCTATTTTAGAAGCATTCAAAGCTACACGACCAACAATGCTAATACAGCGGTATGAGAAACAGCTTCCAAATGAGCATGCAATATCATTTTGCGAGAGGCATTATTACCTTTAGGAGCATCGGTTTCAAAATAGCGATAATTGAAATGCAAGGTTGGGGCAAAGGGGTTCTTCGGATGCAAAACCTGAACAGAACCACACACAAAAAAAAAATTTAAAAAAAATGTTAGCTTCCACCCAATCTGGAAATTGAACAGAATTTGATTGAAAATGGGAGGGACACTGACGGAGCTGATTCCAGCGGCGAAGAAAGGGATAGGACCAGGCTTCTGATCGGAAGCAGCAGCGGCTTTCGCAGCACGATAAGCATCTGGCGGCATCACGCCGTATACGACGGAAACATTAACCCCAGCCTTCTCCCAAACGGCACCGTCCTGGAGAACCCTGCTGATGCCGCCGCCGCCGCCGGGCCTCGACCAGACGTCCTCCTTGAACTTGGCGCCGCCGTCAGCGGCCTCGAGGGCGGCGCAGACGGTGTCCTGAGCTTCCCTAATCATTTTCTCGAAGCGGGCCCTCACAGAAGAGGAAGAAGAAGAGAGGGCCTGGTGGCCGCCGTCTGAATCTCTGAGGAAGGTATCGGGGCGCTCCGTTTCAGGAGTCTCTTTCTCGATGGAAAGCGCGGCTCTCACAGCTCCTTTTCTCTGAAAGGACACGATCTTGGCCTGAATTAGAGGCTTGGGCCTCCATCTGGGCTTAGACAGTAGTATTGCAGTTGGGGAAGTAGAAGATGAGGAAGAGGTGAAGGGGAATGCGGTGAGAGAGTAGGAAGGAGCAGAGGTAATGGCTGCACAAGGAGGCATTGTTGCTGAGAATGGATTCGAAATGCAGTGGATAGTTAATTTGAGTTGAAATTATAAGCTCGTGATTGGCGAGTTACGGAAGAAGAATAGAGAAGAAAGAGGGTAGGAAATCGAATAACGATAAGGTCATCCTTCTTGTTTTATGTGTGTTTAATTTAATCTGTAAGAAATTAAAAATAAGTAGTTTGGTGTTGTGGCACTCCGTTTTTAACATTCCGGCAGCGCTTGCTTAAATACCAAATGACATTTGAGGAGGTCTTCCCATGTTACACCCATAGAATTAATATAACGAAAATCCTTCACGTATACTCTTAAACCATACACCCGTACATGCATTACTCTTTTATACAGTTTTATACGTAATTAATGATAATTATACGGTAGCGTATAATTATACACAACACGCGCCCCAATCTCATGCTCGTTCTCGTCACCGTTTTCACTCATCGTTTTCAACCTCTCATCCTTGTTCTGTTATGTTTGTTTTCGTCATCATCGTCATCTTCTGTCATTCTCTCATCCTCCTATCATTTTTGTCCATTCTTTGAATATCATTATCATCATCCTTTCTTTGATTATCATCTCATCATCGTCATTCAATTTTCTATTATGTTTATCATCATTATCATCATCATCATTATTTTCATGATTTTTTTCTTTGATTTCCATGAAAAGTTTTGTTCTTTGACGTCTTTGTGAAATTCTAATGTACTGAAACTTTATATGTTCTAATGCTCATTCATCATTAACATACACATGACAAAAAAATTGAATGTGCAAACTTTAAATGGGCATAAATGCAAACATTAAATGGGCATATGCATTTTGACACATTTTCAACCTTTCAACAATTAATGCATAAATATTATAAATATCTTGACACAATTTTTTACATATTGTCATGAATAAACATTAGATGACGTGATATAAGCATTATGTGTCTGTCACAAATGCATAAAAATGCAGAATTTGATGTATTGTAGAATTGTGCAAGTTTTAAATGGACATAATGCAAACATTAAATGAGCGTATGTGCAAACATTAAACACTTGTTTACAATATTGTACTTTTGCTTAAACATAAATAAGTTCACAATCTTTTATACATTTTTAGTAGACAAACTTTTTAAAAATCAGTCCACATACATGTGTACACTCACTTTTATACATTCTAATGCATAAATATTACATATATGCATATTACTCAATGTAGAGTTAAGTATTTCTGCATAATATGATATCAGATTTTGGTGCACAAACATTATCTGACCATGTGCTCAAATATTATATGACCTTATACACAAATATTAAGCATTTTTTTACATCACTGTGATTTTACTCAAATAAAAATAAACCCTGACTTTAAAATTAACAAGCATAGGTCACGTATATCTTTTTCTTTTCCTTCCTCCTGTCAATTACGCTTTGTTTTTTTGTTTGAACTTTTTTCTTTCTTATTTAAAATATGATAACAAGCAACAACATCTTCGATCACTCATTTCTCTAACAAATCCCAGATCTTGCGCATGAGATCGCAGAGAACGAAGAGATCGAAGGAAACGAAGACGGTGAAGAGAGCGGAGAGCAATGAATAATGAATTTTTTTTAGAAAGAGAGTGAAAATAAGGAACGTGGGTTCACGCACGTGTCGGTGAAAGTAGGAGAAAGAGTGGATGATGCAGTTATTTTAGGGGTCAGTGTATTCTAATACGAATGTATGTATGGTGTATGAAATATATGTGTATACATAGCACAACTGTTAATATAATTAGAATTAGACTTAGAAGCAATGATTTCATGTGGTCCAATTACTTCCTTTTTTCTTGAATTAAATATACTTAAGTTTAGGTTTCGTGAATTAAACAAATTCAATAGTTTATAGTATACTTATATTATCATGTGAATAAAAAAAATACTTATATGTATATACACATGCATAAAATAACCACGAACAAAGCATAACAAATTTAGTACAATATTGCTATATTAGTGCAAACATCTTGTTATTATCCTTTTCGTTAACTTAAATATTGATGACAAAAACATGTTTTAAAAAATATTTTTATGTTTTAGAATAATTTTTAAATTAATTTTCTACGGCCAAATTGTATTATCTCTTTTTCTCATCATGCTCAAATTTAGAATTGCTTAGGATGTTTTGTGGCTAATCTATCCTTCATTCTGACGTCATTGGAGCGATCCACTAATTTTTTATAAAGATCTTCACAGCCCTCCTACATATCCTTGAAAACAATAACTTTTACTATTTAAAGGATTTGACTAGCTGGTAATAAGGTAATTTTATTTGAACAAGTTTGCCCCGCTGCAAGAAATCTTCTGCTTCTTGTGCTTGATGAAGAATTCCAAACACCACATGAATTTTTCTCTACTCTAGTTTTGTATTTTGGTGGTTGTTATCTGTAACTTCTTTGGTAATTCCAATATTTCTATTTTGTGTTGTCCTTTAGAACCTTTCCTCTTGTAACTATTTGGTTTTGAAATGAAATTATTCTTTGACATAAAGAAAATATTATTGAAAAAATAAAATCATCATTACCTTAATATTAAAATTTGACAGTATTCTAAAATCTTAAAATTCTAAAAACTTAGCAATTATCCAAAAATAGAGTGAGTACTTTTGTATCCATAAAAAAAAAAGAGTGACTAATTCTGTAGCATTTAATATTTTTTAATATAAAACTCTTTATGCTCAAAGTATATCAAAATTAGTTTCAATGAACATTATCAAAAGTGACACTAGTAATTTTATTTTTCTTCAAAAGATATCATCTCTAGATCTCAATTTGTATATCGAAAGTAAAAAAAAAAGAATCTCAATTTTAATTTCACACCTCAGGAAAAAAACAACAAATTTAATAATAATTGAAGTTTAAACTTGGAAGAGAAAAGTATAAAATTGACTTATTTAATTATAGAAATAAAAATACATGTAAAAAGTCAAAACAACCCCTGATTCTAGGTTTTCAAATGTCGCACGGTTTCGCCTCCACCGCCACGCCACCTACTTTGCGTTGGTGTTCGCTCTTCTGATTCTGAAGCTACCTCCTCACCTCACTCCCCCTTTCCTTTCTCCCTCAGATTCAAACTCTTCTCAGGTACGCTATCCGGCTCTGCATCACTACTTCACTTGCATCTATGAATGTATGTCCTTTCCCCCGTTTCCCGCGACCTGAACGTTATTTATTTTATTTCTACACGTCTTAATTACTTTAATGTAGTAGGATAGAATGGACATGGATGAGTACCGAGTGATTTGGGGGTTTTTTCCTCCGCGTCCGGGAAGGGTTGGAGTAGTGTATTGTAGATGCTCATGCTGAATTGAGTTTTCAGCTCTTTTACTTAGCCTTGCCAGAAGCTGCTCTGAATTTCATTTGATAACATGACTTTCCAGGATGGGAGTTGGCCGTGAGGTCTCAATCTCACTTGATGGAGTGAGGGACAAGAACCTTATGCAGCTCAAGAAGCTCAACATAGCTCTCTTCCCTGTTCGTTACAATGACAAATATTATGCTGATGCTCTTGCTTCCGGCGAATTTACCAAACTAGGTTCATTTCCTCTGCTTCTCACCTCTATCTGTTTTTACATGTTCATGTTTGGTAGATTTTTTCCCTTGATTTGATTTGATGCCCAAGCATAGTTAGAATCGCAATGTGTCTAGGTTAGCTGGTACATGCTGAATTTTATTTGTGTGTTTTGGTTTAAATTTATTACGTTGAAGGTTTTCTCTAAATTATTGCTCTTGAGTTCCTGTTCATGCTATCTTATTTCAGTTTAATTCATTCCCCAATTGATTTCCTTTTGCGATTGATCTGAATTTACTTTATAATTCTGAATTGCTACCTTTTGCTGCACGCTTTATGCAATTGTTTCTCCTGATTTTTCTTCAGACATGGTGTGCAATAGGATACTATGACATTGTCTTATACATGTAGCTGACCTATGTAGTGGCGCAAGGCTTGGCTGTTGTTGGAGATTTGATTTATTTATAGATGAAAAACCATGTAATTCTTTATATTTGTTAAGATTCAAATATACCTTCTCCGGTTCTCCCTTCCCCTGATAGTGGGGAATAAAAACCCCTTTAGTTTTTAAGTGTTTTGACTGGAACATGTGAACATGTAGGATAATTCTATCAAGGAGTTTCTTTTGGAGGTGTTCTGATGGGTTGGAGGGCAATTTTGAATTGATTTTTTCAACTTTTTCTACTTGATAAAGGAGGATATCTGACCCCTCTTTCATTTGAAAATTTCCTTTGCGTTTAATGAAATATCTTCATTTATCCCTGCCTCCAAAAAGCATACATTGCCATTGTGTTTAAACACAAAACAGGATGTCCTCAATACTTTTTGATTGCTTCCTAAAGATTTTGGACTAAACTTTGAAATTCCAAGCTTTACTTTAATGTAAACTACTATGTCTGATACTTGCGTGCTTTCAATTACACGACAGTATGTGGAGATTGGGATACATGGGACCTATAGAATGTTTTTAACGCTTACGAAGGTTGAATGTGAATTCATGTTAATTTGTCATTGAAATGCAATAGCAACCTTAAAATTGATTATGGTGCTGTCTTTCAGCTTACTACAGTGACATTTGTGTTGGTGCCATTGCATGCCGACTTGAGAAGAAGGAAAGTGGGGGGCAAATTCGGATTTACATCATGACTTTAGGTGTTTTAGCACCTTACCGTGGACTTGGTATTGGTAAGAAAAAAACTGAACGTCTTTCCCTAGTGGTAACTGAAAGTTTAGATGATCAATTTAATTATGACTGGGTGTGCTAACTTGCAAAAGTACCACATAGCAGAGCAAGTGCCCCGTTAGTTTCAAGCTTCACATGAGAAACAATTTACATCTGGCAACAGTTGTTTCAAAATTTCTCTTTTTTTGAACTTGTTATCTTCGTGCTTTTTAAAATTGGATTGAGGCAGGTTTTGTGATATGAATCTTGGGGTTTATGCAGGAACAAAGCTGTTGAATCATGTTCTTGATCTTTGCTCCAAGCAAAACATTTCCGAGGTTTACTTGCATGTGCAAACGAACAATGAAGATGCCATAAACTTTTACAAGAAATTTGGGTTTGAAATCACAGAAACAATCCAAAACTATTATACAAACATCACACCTCCAGACTGCTATGTTCTCACCAGGTATATTGCTCCAAGCCCGACGAAGAATAGCATTTGAGTGGAAGTTATTTTTGGGGAAGTCATCTGAGATTTTGCATTAGTTGTTGGGTTTTGCCATGGATGTATCATACCAAAGTTTGCCATTTCAAATGCTAGATTTTAAACAGTAAAGCTAGCACAAAAAAAAGAAGCATTTTGAGATCTATTCCTTAAGGTACCACCTGACTGCATGTGTCATTTCATTCCTGTCTTTATACAACTTCCCATCTTATCTTATCATTTTCATAAAAACATTATATTGAATTTTATATTTGTTACAAGTGTCTCTTAGCAACGCGATCATCTAAAATGGAGGTCTCAAAAGAATAAAGAACATGCACAGCATCAATCAATGCACTTTACTTTGAATTGCGCCTTGTATTTTAGAACTGATTCTAGCTTTTGCATCCTGATTTTAACTTCCACGAGTTGGGGTTACCCAACATGCCTATTATTCAAATCAATTATAATGGGTTATCAATTGGTCATTTTCTTCTCGTATGTTTCAACTGCAATGTCCGTAGCTCTGAGTGCTTTGCACTTAAAAAGGGCATGCTTGGATGGAGGATTTTGGAGGGAGAGAGGAAGGAAAACATTCTTATTTATTTTTTGATGGAAAACATTTTTATTTTTAAACTTAGTAGGATACAATTATTTTTTAAGCTAAAGACAAGATGATAGAAAAGCTATATAATGATTTATTATTTCATTCATTATTTTATTGAAAAAAAATCTTAAATTAAGATATATTTTCCAAAAAATTAAAAACTTATCTCTCGTTCTCTCTTCATCTAAAATCTTCATACGTTCTGGGTGGGGAAAAGTCTAGTTTGAGTGTGTGTATGGTTAAAATGAAGGGCTGTGTTAAAAAAAAAAAAACAAAAAAACGTGTGGTATTTTGGACTTTGGTGTGGATATTGCTGTGATTAATCTAATTTACGGAAGAATATAAAATTTCGTAATTTTTTTTTGACGTGGAAATTTCGTAATTAACCTATGCTCGAAGTTAAGAAATCTTAACAAACCCACCCGAAAATGAGGTATTAATATTTATGCACTTTGGTCATTTTTTTAAAAATATTACTTCAACATATCAAAACACGATTATCACGTCTCACACATATTGTTATGGGTTTTATTAATGTTACATGGTGAATTTTATAATTTGTGTGGAATAAGTAACAATGTATAATACATACAAATAATATAATTATTTTTTTTAAAATTCTGAGTTACGCGCATCTCCAACGGACTTCTCAGTGGCAAGAATAGTTTTAATTTCCATTTGCGCACAAGCAATATAAAATCTCCATCTTAACATTTATTATGTTCCACATGTAAAACATAGATTCTTCTACTAAGAGATTTTTCTGTCTATTTTCGTCGTCCGCTTAAATTTTTTTGAGGCAACAAAGAGTAAACAACGCTTTAAAAAATCCACGTAGACATTGAGTAGAAGGGTCAACATTCATTGCCACGATACGTACAAGATAGTGAGGGGAGAGAGATCTCAACACCTTGCAACAAAATCTTAACGCTATTGGGGGGAGGAAAATAATATCTCTTATCCGATTCACCATCTTACGTGGACACTCATGGTTGGATCACTAGATCATAACCTCATCCTCAAAATATTCGACACCACTGCATGCAATGTCCACCAGGAGTTGCAACCTGTTTGTACCTGGGGCCGACAAGTGGTGGCTTAGCTTACTCCATATCTTCGTGCTGCCTTCCGTTTATTAGTGGATCCAATAGACACCACTCATTCTTAACCTCCCCTCTCCCTTTGTCGTAGAATCTAACATTTTACAACAAAAAAGCTCTTCTCCACCCCCCCCCCAAACTACACAGAGGTAACAAGCAATGGCTACACAAGCTTTGGTATCTTCATCATCTCTTACCTTCTCAGCGGAGGTTGCCAGGCAGAATCTGGGAGCAAGATCACTCCAATCTCCTGTTGGCTTCTCCAGGAAAGCCTCCTTTGTGGTCAGGGCAGCTTCTCCCCCTGTCAAGGTCTCTCTCTCATTCTTTTTCTCTGTCTCACTCTATTCGTTTGTGTGTGCGTGATTGTTTTGATCTGCATTTGTATTGATACAAAACCTTTTTCTTTCTCTTGGAGTTCAGCAAGGAGCGGATAGACCCTTGTGGTTTGCATCGAAACAGAGTCTTTCATACTTGGATGGCAGGTAAATTTCATTCTAGTTTAATAAATTGTTCAAGTTTGTTGTCTTGTGATCCTAATCAGAACCTATTATAGGACCATGTGTTACTGTTCAGCATGCAGATATGCAACTCAGTTGAGTAATAGCATGTTCATTTTCCTATGATTAATTCTAGCGCACGAGGATCTTATTTAATGGTCTACGGGAAGGGTAGGCCCATACTCTTACACAACCTAAAAAGGCCGTTCCAAATCTTAGCAAACTAATAACATGTTTAATATTCAGATAATTGAATCTGAAGCTCAAGAAGTAAGAAATTTTTATTTTTAGTAACTTTCTAATCAAATTATGATGTTCCCATCTAAAAATCTAGCATGCACCTACCATGCACTTAACTTGCATAACCTTATTGTTACGTGGAGACTCTGTCTTCTTTTTGATCTTTTTTTTATGAATATCAGAGCTGAATAGTTTGAAGGTCTAGGAATTGACTTTATTATGGCATCATGATTTCATTTTGCAGCCTCCCCGGTGACTATGGATTCGATCCTCTTGGGCTTTCAGACCCAGAAGGAACAGGAGGGTTCATTGAGCCCAGATGGCTAGCATACGGCGAGGTCATCAACGGCCGGTACGCAATGTTAGGTGCAGTTGGTGCCATAGCACCTGAAATCCTAGGCAAGGCTGGTCTCATCCCTGAGGAGACAGCACTCCCTTGGTTCAAGACCGGTGTGATCCCACCTGCTGGGACATACAACTACTGGGCCGACCCTTACACGCTCTTTGTGTTTGAGATGGCACTCATGGGCTTTGCTGAGCACAGGAGGTTTCAGGATTGGGCCAATCCCGGGTCCATGGGCAAGCAGTACTTCTTAGGGCTTGAGAAGGGTCTTGGAGGCTCTGGTGACCCGGCTTACCCTGGTGGGCCTTTCTTTAACCCACTTGGGTTTGGTAAAGATGAGAAGTCCATGAAGGACTTGAAGCTTAAGGAAGTGAAGAATGGGAGATTGGCTATGTTGGCAATATTGGGCTACTTTGTTCAAGGCCTTGTGACTGGAGTGGGCCCATACCAAAACCTCCTGGACCATCTGGCTGATCCTGTGCACAACAATGTCTTGACCAGCCTCAAGTTCCACTAAATATGATGATGTATGATATCAATGTTACATAATCAAATCTTTTTTACTCTTGGTTGTTGCTTTGCCATTGCCAAAACTCAGCAACCTTTTTAATGTGTAATCTCTCTTCACTCTTTTGGGACTGTGGCCTCGTGTGGACATTTTGTTAATTCCTTGGTGTAGTAGCGTTGTAAGAAATGACATGATGTTAAAACAACTGGAAATCACATCTTATGGGTTGTGGCAACTTTCTGCTAGTTAGACCCTTCCTTTCTCTTGAGCCTTTAAAATTGCGTATGCTTAGAAGCTTGAATTCTGTTGCAATTGAACAAAGTGTAGTCTTTAAACAATGTTGTCTAGTTAAGACATGAATCTGGACGAGAGAATAGTTAAACTAAAGATTAATATTTTGTTCACATATGTTCCACTCGCATTTGATCACGCCCTCCCCTGTATGAGTTTGCAAGTGTAAATGGGAGTGCAAGGGATCAGACGATAATTGAACCTAAAATGAATTCACAACAAAATTTTAGCTAAAGAAGTCCATTTGATTTTAGAACTACAGAAATTTTCATAACTTGGGGAAATTTTGCATTATCATTTCTCTGTTTTTTTCTCTCGTATGGAAGATTCTTATAGGGAGTGTGTATTTACTGTTTAGTAAACATCTGTCTGATAAAAGTTTAAAAATATGAGAGATTGGTATATTTTTTAAAAGGGTTAATTAAGTTTTAGATTCTTGTAAAATTGAAAAGTTTAGTTTTAGTTTTTCAATGAAATTTTAATCCCTGCAAAATTTAAAAATTTGGTTTTAGCCATTGCGGATGACTGAGATTGACGGTAATGACGTGACAGTTAACATCGTTGACGTGGCGCGTCACGTGGTATGACACGTGACATAAGCCGAGATTAATTGTTTTTATCCATAACTCAACCCAAATAAAATGGATCCGACCCAAATTCATTTAAAAAGTAAAAAAAAAAAAAAAAAAATTCAAAAACCTACCCAAATCCCTTTCCCCCAAATCTACCCACTCACTCCGTCGTGTTTAGGTAACAATGGTGCTGCCTCCTTCCACTCTCCCGACAGCTCGCAATGACCTCCCCATGCCGGAGAGCCTCGCCAGATTCCGATGCCGGAAGCCTCTCTCCGTCCGCTGCTGCTCCGCCGACTCGGAGGATTTCGACGCGAAGGTGTTCAGGAAGAACCTCACTCGGAGCAAGAACTACAACCGCAAGGGTTTCGGGTACAAGGAGGAGACCCTCCAGCTCATGAATCGCGAGTACACAAGTATACACACACACCCCTCTTTTTCCTTCTTCTTCATCTAACAAAAAGACATTTTTTTTTTTGGGGATTTATTTTGTTTGACTTGTAAGTGGGAAAAAGTTTGTTGCTTTTTAACTGGGCTTGCGTTTTACTTTGGTTGAATTCGGCTCCCTGATCAAATTTTTGTGACATTTCGGACAGATTTTCCTGTGAATTGAGCTGAGAATTAAAGTTAATTTGGGTTCTCTGATCAATTTTTGTTTTGCACCATGAAAAACCTCGTTTTTGCTGGGGATTAAGAAGATTTCTTTTTTTTTGGGCCTAATTGGGTTCTCTGATCAATTTTTGTGATTGGAATACTTTGTCCTGAAAATTCTTTGTTAATTTGTCCTGAATAATTGTGAGTGAGTGGGTAGATTTGGGGGAAAGGGATTTGGTAGGTTTTGGGGAAAGGGATTTTTTTTTTAAATTTTTAAATGAATTCGGGTTGAATTCATTTTATTCGGGTCGAGTCATTGGTAAAAAAAATTAATCTCGGTTATGCCACGTGTTACGCCACGTCAGCAACGTTAATTGTCATGTCATCACCGTCAACCTCAGTCATCTACATGGACTAAAATTAAACTTCTAAATTTTACAGGGAGTAAAACCAAACTTTTCAATTTTACCGAGCCTAAAACTTAATTATCCCTCTTTAAAATTATAAAAAAAAGTCAATGTAAATTTATTAAGGNAAAGTGGCCCAGATCCAGGCACGCAGTTTCGCCTTGGTTCCTTCATCCTACTTCTACTTGCCTTCTTCCTTCCTTCTTCAAACACGATCTATCATCTATCTGCATCTGGTGCGGTGTGGTGTGGTGTGTTGCGTTCCTTCCGATTTCAGATCTCTTTCCCCTAAATTCCATGGTAAGCCCCTCCTTCCCTTTTCCCTTTACATTTCCTTTCATAGTTTCTTAGCTCTCTTCGCCATAACTAGATCTCGCTCCTTCAACTCTTTTCCTCTCCTTTTCTTCTCCTGCTACCTACACCTCTATGATTTCTACAGGTCCTTTCTGTTGTTGTTTTTCTTCTCATTCATGTGTGTTGTTCGTACCATTTCTGATGTTCTCCCTCCTACATGAATTGTAGTTTCTTCGTGCATGTAGAATTGTGACTTTGATTGCGTTACTACTTAGCTTCGCGATTCGAATTGTTTTGCTGTTATAGTATTTATGCTACAACCTGCGCTTGATTTCTGTGATCTGATCCTGTGTTATTCATAACCTGATCTGCGTTTCCTCTTCTTCAATTTTGTTTCACAACTAATGGATCTGATTTGAAAATCTTGATAAGGCTTTCGTTCTTTGTATATATAATTTGGTAGATTTGGAATCTGATGCTAAAATTTTTATTCTATTGTAGATTTATTGTTGAATGCCACGTTAGAGTTAAGCTTTAACTAGAATCTTCCCACATCTTCTGTTATCTTGCATCGAGGAAATGGAGCTAGCAAGTCTCAGAAAACACTTGATCTGTTGGGTTTTCCTTTCTGCCATTCTCTTTGTTCAAATTACAAATGCCTTTTATCTTCCGGGAAGCTACATGCACACATACTCAAATGGAGATCAGATATATGCCAAAGTTAATTCGCTGACTTCTATTGAAACTGAGCTCCCCTTCAGCTACTACAGCCTCCCTTATTGCCAACCCCTTGGTGGTATCAAGAAAAGTGCTGAGAATCTCGGAGAACTCCTTAGGGGAGATCAGATCGATAACTCTCCCTACCGTTTTCGCATGAATGTGAATGAGTCGATCTACCTCTGTACTACCACCCCATTGAATGAACACGAGGTCAAGCTACTGAAACAACGAACTCGTGATCTGTATCAAGTGAATATGATCCTTGACAATTTGCCTGTTATGAGGTTTGCAAACCAAAATGGGGTGAAAATCCAGTGGACAGGGTACCCTGTTGGGTACACACCACCTGATGGCAGTGCTGACTACATCATTAACCATCTCAAATTCACAGTCTTGGTTCATGAATATGAAGGAAGTGGTGTTGAAATCATTGGGACAGGGGAGGAAGGTTTGGGTGTTATTTCTGAATCTGACAAGAAGAAGGCAGCTGGATATGAAATAGTTGGTTTTCAGGTTGCCCCTTGTAGTATTAAACGTGATCCTGAAGTCATGACAGAGCTTCACATGTATGATAATATCTCTTCAACAAGTTGCCCATCTGAGCTAGAGAAGTATCAAGTGATAAGAGAGCGGGAGAGGATTTCATTTACGTACGAGGTTGAATTTGTGAAAAGTGATATTAGATGGCCATCACGTTGGGATGCTTATTTGAGGATGGAGGGTGCCCGGGTACATTGGTTCTCAATCCTCAATTCACTTATGGTGATTTTTTTCCTAGCTGGTATTGTTTTTGTCATTTTCTTAAGGACCGTGAGAAGGGACTTGACAAGGTATGAGGAATTGGACAAAGAGGCTCAAGCTCAGATGAATGAGGAGCTTTCTGGATGGAAGCTTGTTGTGGGCGATGTATTTAGGGAGCCTGATTGCTCAAAGCTTCTCTGTGTGATGGTTGGGGATGGTGTTCAGATTCTTGGAATGGCTGCTGTTACTATTGTTTTCGCGGCGCTTGGTTTCATGTCACCAGCTTCCCGTGGCATGCTACTGACGGGGATGATAATTTTGTATCTTTTCCTGGGAATTGTTGCTGGATATGTCAGTGTACGACTCTGGAGGACCATTAAGGGAACATCAGAAGGGTGGAGGTCAATATCCTGGTCTGCTGCATGCTTTTTCCCTGGAATTGCTTTCGTCATTCTAACTGCACTGAATTTTCTTCTATGGGGCAGCAACAGTACTGGCGCCATTCCCATTTCCTTGTATTTTGAGTTGCTTTTCCTCTGGTTCTGCATTTCAGTTCCACTCACCCTCATCGGAGGATTTTTGGGGACAAAAGCTCAGCCAATTGAATATCCTGTTCGAACTAATCAGATTCCCAGGGAAATTCCTGCACGCAAATATCCATCATGGCTTCTTGTTCTTGGTGCAGGAACTCTTCCATTTGGAACCCTTTTCATTGAGCTTTTCTTTATTCTTTCCAGTATCTGGCTTGGGAGGTTCTATTATGTATTTGGTTTCCTGCTGGTTGTTCTTCTATTGCTGGTTGTAGTGTGTGCTGAAGTTTCTGTGGTCCTCACCTATATGCATCTTTGCGTGGAAGATTGGCGGTGGTGGTGGAAGGCATTCTTTGCTTCGGGCTCTGTTGCTCTTTATGTCTTCTTGTACTCTATTAACTACTTAGTTTTCGACTTGCAGAGTTTGAGTGGACCTGTCTCAGCCATGCTTTATCTTGGCTATTCACTGCTCATGGCAATTGCAATCATGTTAGCAACTGGCACCATTGGATTCCTTATGTCATTCTACTTTGTGCACTACTTGTTCTCATCAGTAAAGATAGATTGAGGTTCTCTATCCTATCGCCCATCAACTAAGCAAAAGGTCATGTTGGAAGAGGAATCTGTCTTAATTGGTATAACTTCTGCTGTATTTTTTTTGTAGCTTGATTGTTTTGCAGCATATTGAGCGAGGCAACAGATGCTATGCTGATCGCATTGAATAGTTGTCAATTGATTTTATATTGCGATGTAATCTGCAGTTTGTTCCCCTACCTGTCTCCCGTAGTTGGTTTTACTCATTCAACTAGTGTTCGATAGCATTTTGTTTCATGTGCTTTAAGTTTAATCAAGTTGCTTGAGGAACTTGTAATTGTTCAGACTCATCCCTTATTCATTTTAATACTGAAGGAAAATATTAAATGGATACGTCTAGACATCTTTATGCTTTCCACTTTGCGTTAATAGCACTCACGGCATTCGGTTTAATTAATTGTTCAGGAATACTGACTGATTAAAATAATGATGCCAATAAATACGACTGATGAATGAAACATCATATACACGTCATTTACGGAATCTCAATTTATTTCTTCTGGGTACTGATACTTATGGCATATGTTATTCAATTTAAGAGGGTTTGTGTAGTTTGGTAAAGCCACACTCCGTTCCATTAATCACATTAAAACCTAAAACAGAGAACACGAGAAAATACAAACCAGCATGTTATTGTCAAACATAAAAACTACCCATATTATATTGGGATGGGAACTCCGTTCCAATCTCTGAGGCATTCCAGAATTGGGTCAATAATCTTTCCTTTACACATTGCTGTGAATACCTTTTCAAATTCCTCATCTGGTGAGATAGTCTTTTCTCCAGTCAGCAAACCTGCCCCCAGCTCCTCCCTCGCAAACTTGTATAGTGGGTATGATCTACATTCCTCAATTCTGTTTGGAATTGCTGGATTGCCACTCTCATAAGCCACCCTTGCACTTTCAACTTCCTTTGGCAGGAGAGACTCCAATTCACCCTCGAAAGCTTCAATCTTCTCAAAAATTATCAAGCTCACATTCTTGTCATTAATGGCACTCTTGTGTGCTTGCTCATAAAGTATTTGCTTTAGTTTCGGCATCAATGGGTACGCAACATTGGAGGGATCATCAATGTAGGAGAATACATATTCTCTATTAACCACTTTTAGCAAATCATTCTCAGAAAATCGAAACGGGTTACTTTCTTCATTGTCTTCTGTGCTTAATGTCTTCTTTGCAACTCTGCTTACTGCACTCTTAACTGTGTTCTTAAAAATTTCCTCCAAATGCCTCAAGTCAATAGCTTGGCAGAGTGCAACCAAATAAGTGGAAGACATGAGCTTCAATATCTCCACAGCTTCGACAGTTTTCCAAGCAGAAATCAAGCCCAAAGAGTTCACATCTTGGTTGTGCTGCTCGGCACTCTGCACGTGGCTTGTTACCGGATTCGCAAGATATTGAAGTTCAGAGCAATAAGCAGCCATGGCTACTTCAGATGCCTTAAAACCATAATCCAGACTCGGGTTTCTTCCAGCGGAGAGATTTGAAGGCAACCCATTATTATACAAGTCATTGACTAACTCGGTAAATTGTGCAAAAATGAGTTTGCCAATTGAAGCAACAGCCAAACGTGCATTATCCATTGAAACTCCAATTGGGGTGCCTTGGAAATTACCACCATTCAGAGCCTTATCTCCAGAAACATCAATCAAAGGGTTGTCATTGACAGAGTTTATCTCCCTTTCGATCAATCGAGTCGAATACCGAATGACTTCAATCTGCGGACCAAGCCACTGAGGAGAAGTTTGGAGAGCATAACGATCTTTTCTTGGCTTCTGCAATGGATCTGGCTGTTGCAGCTTGGCTTGTTTGATATACGAGCTTCCCTCTAAGATGTGTTCCATGATAGCAGCCGCTTCAATTTGACCAGGGTGGTACTTCAGCTTATGTATCAGATGATGTGTAAACTCTGGCTTCCCCTGCATCACTTCAGCAAAAACCGCTGACAGAACTTCTGACAACAAAGCTAATATGTTTGCCTCAAAAAGCACCGCAGAAGCTACGCCGGATCCAACGGCAGTGCCATTTACAAGGGCAAGGCCTTCCTTGGGTTTGAGCTCAAAGAACCCGGAATGTAGACCTGCTAAATGGAAAGCTTCCTTTGCATCAAGGGACTCTCCTGAGGGTCCAATGGCTTTGGAGTTTCGCCTGCCGGTTAGCAATGCGGCAATGTAGGACAGAGGAATCAGATCACCGGAAGCAGTAATTGTACCGCGTAATGGCAAGATGGGGGTGACGTTTTTGTTGAGGAGTTTGGTGATAGCTTCTAAGATTTCAAATCTGATGCCTGAGTACCCTTGAAGAAGGGTATTAACCCTCACAAGCATAGCTGCTCTGGTTGCTGACTGAGGCAGTGTATGAGATAACTCAGTTTCATTGCCAAATATTGCACAGTTCAAGAACCTAATGAAAAGTGGTAAAAGCATTACCCAAAAGAAGAATTAGTATGTCGATTATGTTGTAAGGCTATTGTGAAAACTCTGAACATATACAATTCTAATGCCTCGCATTTATGCTCACTCAAACCAAAATTGGTCAAACCCAAAGATAGCCAATAAGATTCAATTTTATTGCGTAAGCATACTTAAATGTAAGGTATTAAAATTGTATCAATATAAAAAAATTTGGGACTTTTCCTGTAGTCTAGCAAATCATAATAGTGTGTGATATCATGAAAATAAAAACTTACCTAACCATCTCCTTCTGAAGGGCAAGGCCTTGTTCGGTTTTCCTGTTGGAGTTAGCACCAAAGCCTGTGGTAACACCATAAATGACAGTGCCTTTGTTGATGCTTTCCATGATCCACTGGCAGCTGGCCTCAACGCCCGCCCTCGCAGACTCTGAGAGCTCAACCTTGACTTGCGAGCTACGCTTGGCGACAGCAGCCACCTCCGATATGGTTAGTGGCTGGCCCCCTCCAACACATATCACCGCCTTCCGGTACTCGGCCACCATACGCTTCACTTCATCAAAGTGGCTGCCCTTAAGTGAATCCGCTGCCACACCCCAGCTCAGGGGGTCTGAGCCCTCCAAATAAGAGGAAACTACACTTTGGTTGCCATTGTGTGGATTGATGGTTGCCATCTTCATAAACTATGACTATGACTATGATATGATATGAGAGAGTTAGCTGTAGAGAAAACATTTGCTTAAGATTTAAATAGAGGGTGGTAGTTAGTGTTATGGGTTGGTGAGTGAGTAGGAAGGTGCACAAGTGTTGACTTCGTCTTTATTTTTTTTGGCATTGGTACATTGATCTTGGTTTGGAAATTTGGAATATTATAATAATAATAATAATACGATTAAAAATAATTCATGCGTGGCCTGCAATCACGTTTGAACACTTCAGAGTCTTTGACATGAATGGTGGCTCTATGGCGCAGTTATATTCTTCATTCAATTGTGTGTAAATCACAAGTTGCACAAAAATATAGATACGTTGAAACAAGTAATAGCAGTATTTTAACAAATTGGCTCATCGCCTATCTGATATTATCGTCAAATTGATAACTAAAACTCTGCAGTTTTTTTTTTTATTAATATTTACTAAATGATAGAATAGTTGAGAGAGGAGGGATTCCACAAAATAATAGCTGTCTTGCAAGTGACGTCATTACATGCACCGAAAATTCAAACTGAAGAAGAGAATTTAGAGAAGTAACCACTTTGGCAAAGTGAAACGAGATTCCCTTCTAATTAAGTGAACAAATTATTTCTCATTCACTAATTTAGCAAATTCTGATTTTACAAAATTTGTATTAAGTTAGTCTATCTTAAGTTAATTGCAAAATTATGATTTCTCAAATTCTCATTCACTAAGCCAAGTTGATTCACTAATCAACAAAACTTACAAAATTTATTGTACAAAAATTGGAAGAATAGTTTACTGGAAAAAAATGAGAAATAATNATCGCCTATCTGATATTATCGTCAAATTGATAACTAAAACTCTGCAGTTTTTTTTTATTAATATTTACTAAATGATAGAATAGTTGAGAGAGGAGGGATTCCACAGAATAATAGCTGTCTTGCAAGTAACGTCATTACATGCACCGAAAATTCAAACTGAAGAAGAGAATTTAGAGAAGTAAGTAACCACTTTGGCAAAGTGAAACGAGATTCCCTTCTAGTTAAGGGAACAAATTATTTCTCATTCACTAATTTAGCAAATTCTGATTTTACAAAATTTGTATTAAGTTAGTCTATCTTAAGTTAATTGCAAAATTCTGATTTCACAAATTCTCATTCACTAATCCAAGTTGATTCAGTAATCAACAAAACTTACAAAATTTACTGTACAAAAATTGGAAGAATAGTTTACTGGATAAAAATGAGAAATAATGATTGTATAATCTTTTAAAATAATCTAAAAAATTTAGTCACGCATGAACTTTTCTTCTACACTTGTAAAGGCCCACCAAGCTTTAGGTTTCCTAATGAAAAGACGTATGCATTACTACACAGGAACCTTAATTTAGGAGCTTAGGGAGAGTTTGAAACATTAATTGCTGGAATCACCATTTGCAAGAACAAACTCAAATTCACATGTTATTAGCAATAGCAAAGAGTTGAAAAAATAAGGGGAAAAAATTACATGAGAAACTAATTATGGGCTTTGAGTTCACTTTTACTTTGTTTTTTCTTTAGATCACATGTATTTTTTTAATAAAAAATAATCATTTTTGAGTTTTGAGTTTCAACGTAAATTAAGATTTTTTGTTAATTTAAAATAATAACTGTTTCTATCAGTTAATTTACACGTTCGTTTATGATTCATATTTACTTTATTATTAAGACATTAAAGAAAATTCTTGTTTAGATTTATGGTTATAAAATTATTTTAACAGTTGAAAAATCATTCATCAAAGATATTGTCCAAATGGTATATACAATTTATAAAACTAATTGTAAATTAAAGTTGTATTGAATATATTATTATAAAAAAAGATAAAGTTTGAAAAGGNTGGAATTTAATCAGTAGAATCAGGAATCCTTAGGATTTAAAAAGTGTTGGTAGGGATATTTCTGTACGTTTTCTGAGAATTCTACAGACACTAGAATAAGCCATTTCTGTCATCTGAATACAACCGCGCGTCTAAAGTATCCGTAAAAGGTACGACTACAGACGAGCATTCACAAATACCTTATATTAATTCAAATTATTTCTTAAAAAATTAGTAGATCACCAAGACACGATCAGAATATTTTTCGGATAACCGTGTGCGAAATACAGATACAATTAACGACCAAACACGATCAAAATTGATCAAAATTTGGTCTTGGAAATTTCAAGGCCACAAGGCCGGCCAGGAACCAAGAAAGACACGGCCAAATTGTGGACAAGTTGCAAGTCAAAGAGTCCAAAGTAATTATGAGGTTTAGTGACTCATGCAATGACTAAGCACATGACTAGGCACGCTTAAGTCATCCATGACCTCATAATTAACACAATTTGGAATTAAATTTGGGGAAAAGATGGAGCATGGAGGGCCGGCCAAGGAGGCTATAAATAGCCCTTGGTCTTCATTAAATTTGAAGACATGAGAAAGAATAAGGAACTCTGTTGGTTTGCACATTCCGCCGAACTACAGATAAAATAGTTTTCTATTAATCCAAACCCTAAACTCTCCATAATCTCTTCTCTAGAAATCATCCCTTACTCTCTTAAGTAAAATCCTTCATCCATAACCTTAAAGAAATCTTCTGGTAGCAAGTAGCACAAGTTATTAGATTCGCGGAGGTCTTGCAAGCTTGTAACAAATCTAGTCCCCAAGTGGGTAATCGACTTATCCACTGTCTAAGTGGTTTCATGATTAGATATATATGCGGTTAGGATGCATTTCATGTGACTTTGATGTATATATGTTGTTGACGATTGTCTGGATCTGTTGGTGCTGTCGATGATTCTGTCAGAATTTAGGAATGCCTAAGACGGAAATAGGCATATGGCACGGTTTTGTTGGGAACTGTATGTTGAGATTTTTATCATGAAAAACTAATGTTATTTTTGGATTCTACACGAAATTTTGAGTGGGGATGTCAAGTTTTATGATTTTGGAGTCCCCGATGAATTTCTCAGCAAACAGGCAAAAAACGGGGATTTTTGTGAAAAAGGGCAAAACGGAAATTTCACATCTTGGGACTGAAAAACTGGGTTTGTTTTCAGAAATTATGGGTTTAGAACTATCAAAAACCTTAAGGGAAAGTCTTGAGTCTATTGGGTTTTTGAGAATAAAATTTCTGAAGAAAACAGGGCGTTTACGGGGCAAAATGGTAATTTCGGGAAAAGGGTAAAACAAGGATTTCATGATTTGGGGTTCAAAATCTGAATTTTTAAGCATGAAAAATGATCTTAGGACTATCAAAGACCTTGGGATAAGGTCTTGGACCTCTTCAGTTTCTGATTACTAGTTTCTGACAGGAAACGGACGCATGCTTAGTAATATTTAGAATAACTACCGAATATGTTTGTTTATGTTTAGAGTATGTTTGGACATGAAATGTTGAGCTATGAATGTTTTATGTAAATATGTGTTCTACCTGCTAGATGTGCTATGTGTTTCATGAACAGATTTTTAGGAAAGTATGAATTTATGAACAGATAATACACATTCAGGATATATGAACTGTTGACTGGATATATGAATTGTGGTTTGGATATATGAATTGTTGAATGGATATATGAACGAACTGTTGACTGGGTATATAAACTGGTGACTGGATCTATGAACTATTGACTGGAAAAAGTATAGGGCATGACGTCACTAAGTCCCTAAGAGGAATAAAGGAGGTTGAGGTTAAAGGAATCTTTTCCTAGCTGTGCAGCTAGCCGGCAGGAAAGGCAAGCTGAACCCTGAGATTATCTTGTCCCTATCATAAGGACGGGGTAGGATCCCCTCGCCATCCCTAGCATAAGGATGGACTCTCCTATCGTGAGCTACTTAGGTTAAGCGCTGCCTGGTCCTCACGATACTGAGACACAAAGGGAGCTTGTGGCGGTAGGCCACCGCTACCGGGGGGTTGAGCTTGAAGTATGTGCTCTAAGTGATGTAACGGTACATAAGTGGATGTGTGAAGAAGCTTATAATTAAAATGAGCACGGTTATAAGTGGACGCACACGGAAGCTTATTAAGTGATTATGTGAATTATGTGGTTATATGTAATCTAGGTGTAAGGTAGAGAACAGATGACTTAGAAATGAAGAATAGGTTCCCCAGTCACCTAGATAATTTAGATAAAGCTGCTCAAACTTAGCATGAATATTAATAATCGGTAGGGTCATTGTATAACTGTGACACCTAGAAAATCCTGAGCGGCCTGAATCGTGAATGAAAATAAGCAATCTCCTAATCCTTATGGTTTCCCACTGAGAGCGCTATGTTCTCATCCCACTCATCCATGACTTCAGGATTCAACGAGGTACAAGGAGAGGAGCTACAGGGGAGGAGGAACCATCTCAAGGAGGGCTAGCTGAAGACTAGATAGTTAACTCAGAAGTTATATATATATATATATGTACTTATACTTATATGTGGTGGTTGTACCTTATACTTATACTATTACCTATATACTTGCTTATGGATGCATAATGGACCGTTGTTTGTTATCTTGACGTGTGTTACTTTTTATCTCTACTCTATTAGTTAAGCATGCTATGTTTTCGCTCGCAATGTATGCTCTAACACGACAAGGCTCCTCATTTACTCTATATAATGTACAAAGCAAGTTTTAAATTTGGTCCGCATTTTGGGTAATAATATTTTTAAAGTGTGAATGAGACTAAGTATTATCCTGTAAATAACAATCTAGACGGCAAGTTTGCGACTTAAGTGTAGACTAACTGGTTAGGGTGTTACATTTACTTTATCATTAAGATTTAAGACATTTATGGTTATAAAATTATTTTAACAGTTGAAAATTCATTCATCAAAGATATTGTCCAAATGGTATATACAATTTATAAAACTAATTGTAAATTAAAGTTGTATTGAATATATTATTATAAAAAAAAAGATAAAGTTTGAAAAGGAGAAGAAAACTAGCCGTTGGGAGCTGAACAATTCAGGTAGCATCTTCTTCTTCTATTCACAACCGACACACGCTCTGTTCAGTTCATCACTCTCTGTACAGCGTGTGCACAACACAACCTAAGCTCCCCTCTCTTCTTCTGTTTAGCTTTCGATCTCTCTCTCTCTCTCTCTCTCTCTCAAGAAAAACAAAGGGCATATTATGTTTACCGAAGGTCTCGACGACACCGCCATCCAATGGATCAAGCAGGTCCTCTCTCATCTTTCGTGATTCTCCCCAATTTTCCCCTTTTCCCTTTCTTACTTAACATTTTTGAAATTTCGAGTTTTGGTTTTTTTCTTTTTCGTCAATGTGCTTTTGGTTGGGGGTATCTTGGAATTGGTCGGTTTGTGTTTCTTTAATTGGATTCCTTCAAATTCCAAAGCTTTAAATGAATTGCGGAGGAAGGAACCTGAAGTTTTTTCCTTTTTGGCCCTTTACTACATTTTGAATCTTTTTCCCTATTTGTTGCTTCTTCTTTTCTTTTCCTTACAGGGATCAAAGGGACAAGTACAAGCTGAAGAGCCTGCAATTAGGTCTCCTCTGGCAGAGAGAATCTCCATTGACCCATTTCCAAGATCTCCCCTTTTGAGCAGTGGCAACAGTCTCAACTCTCCTGTTCTGCCTCCACTCAAGTTCCACTCTGGCTTGTTGCTGACACCTGGTAAAGTTTCCCCCTTTGGCCTTGTTCGTCACGATGATGGGGACAGCGATGAGGAGGACGAAAGCGTGGTTTCGTTGCCTGAGGAGGATGAGGGGAATTTCTCTGATGAGGAAGTGTCTGGTCCCAGCAACTTTGATTACTTGGAGAGGCCAATTTCACAGTGCTATGATGAGGAGGAGCTGTTTGGATACAATGCCACTAGGAAAAATGGAATTCTGAAGAAAGGTTTGGCCAATGAAAACCTAACCATTCAAGTCCCAAACAGTGTCAGGAGATTCACAGATGGAGAATTGGGTTTCAAGAAGTGTATTCAGATGAAGCTGACTCCAGGTGGAGGTGGAAGGGTTCAGCTTCAGAAGCAGGTTCACCTGCGCAATCTGAATTGCGCTGATGATCCAAATGAATTGGCTACTCCTCCTAGTGCTCCTCCTATCATTGATGGTGATTTTCCTGTGGAGCTGGAGAGAGATACCGAGATCTCCGCGAGGAATGAACAAACCGACTCTTGGCCATCAAGAGAATCAGTGGGTGGTAATGAAGGGAGAAGTGAGTGTTCAATTGAGCAAAAAGGCAAGATCGGTGAAAGGTATTTCTATTTTGCCAGCTACAGCTAGCTCCACTGCAACCATCTTCAGGGAGTTTCTCCTATTTTGTTTGTTTTACTTTTCTTTGTCTTTCCTTACAAATCGAAGTTTTCTATTGATGTTAAACTGTGCAGACTAGACAGAGCTTTCACGGAGGACACTGAAAGGCATACTCCTCACTTACCACATTACAACACAAGGTGCTGTCAACTCTTACTTTCTATGCCAACAAATATCAGATGGCTGTCAACTTTTACCTTATTTTGCCTCATAAATTTTCCATATAATCTATTTCATATTTATCAAACATGAAGCTCTATTTTGAGTAGAGATTTCAACTAGAGAATATCCGGTGTGAGTGGTATAAACTATTATGCGGGTCTTCATGAGCCTGAGATTCTGAATGCACATCAATGCTTTGCAAATATTTTCTTCTATAATTCACTTATTTTGGAAAGTCTGGACCTAATATGCTCTATTCCTTTTCCAGTAGTTGCAATAGTCAATATGCCTGGCAAACCCTTATCACTTATGACGCCTGCATCCGCTTATGCCTACAAGCATGGGCAAGAGGCTGCACTGAGGCGCCAGAGTTTTTAAAAGATGAGTGCCTGGCTCTTCGAAGTGCCTTTGGGTGGGTTCCCTTTTGTTTTAAAACTACACTTATTTGGCTTAATTTATTGTCCTCGATCATTTCTCTTATTTCTTCTTGACTTGTATAGATTGCATGAGTTCTTGTTGCAACCTCGAGGTTTAAAGCCAACTGAAGGCAGAAATACAAGGAATTCAGAACAAACATTTCCCCTGAAGATGAAGAAGGTTGTAGGGAAAATAAGAGTGGAAGGTAACCTTATAATCCGAACAGAATTTTACTAGTCAAATAATGGAATTTCAGATTTTTTATTATAGTTCATAGATCATTGATGTATGAGCTCTACTTACAATTTCATTGTCTTCTCATCTATTAGCTGTATAGATCTGTTTGCTCTTAAGGTTTTTTTGTATGTATTGCAAAACTGACAAGCAGAATTATGGTTGTGTTCATTAAATTAGTTATGATTATGTTCGTAGAATTAGACCCTCTTCAGACATTTAAATTGTGAATCATGTAACCTGATGATATGAACAATTGCAGTGAAGAAACTTCGGATTATACCAAGACGCAGACTTAAAAACACAATTTCTCAGAGAGGATCAATCTACATGCAAGCTGGAATGGATTACGTCCGGCAAGTTTCGTCGCTTGTGAAAAATGGTATAAATTCTATGACGTCAGCCTCATTCTCACTGGCATCAGAAGGTTAGTGTATGTGCTGGAAGGATTTCTGCAATTCTTTTCAGTTTATTGTTAACACATCTTTTGGCATTGATATGGACAGTGTATTTGAGTTCGAGTGTTACTTAATAAATTGAGCTTTCTAAATTGTTTTTTTCGTTCGATATAAACATTAACCCTACCATTGCCTAAGGAATGTGTTAAAGCTATATTTTTTTCTTCTTGTAGAGCCACTCTCTTGTTTGATCCAACTTAAGAGTACAACAGAAGAAAATGAATCAGAGCCGAGTTCTGCAATTTTTTTGCGCCCTGGATCTGGAGATTACCACGACTTGTAAGTTTCATTTTTTCACTTATCCTGTTTAATGGGGACAAGTGCTTGTAACTGGCCTGCTGTTAGGAAACCAGTGAAACATTATAGTCTGTGAATGTTTTGCAAATGCATCGTGGCAGGGTATAGGTGTCAAAGTAGATGAAGAAACTTTGTGTGGGACTAACTAACCTGAGCAACTGAAAATCATACAATAACCATTAATTTCTGATAGATATTCTACCAGTATACAGCCTAGTGTATTTCTATGCATGGCACGGTGATTTCAGAACATCATACGTGTTATGTATGTTGATGTTATCAATAAAGATCTTACACTGGAATGTAATTTCAGTTTCCCAGAGAACCAAGGGGATGCTTTGCTTGTAGAAGTCCAAGATTCAAAAAAGACAGTCCATGGTCAAGCCAGGATTCCAATTTCATCCCTCAGCGATAATCCTGTATGTGCTTCACTGCTGCTATATCATCGACAGATACTCTTCCCTTTATGCCATCCACAGCCATGTAATGACTTGTGTTGAATATGCAGAGTGACAGAATTCGGTGGTGGCCAATATATCATAACGAACAAGAATGTGTTGGCAAGATCCAACTCTCCATTGGCAGTACAATGACAAGTGATGAAAACAATCATATAAAGGTTCTGACTCTACCAAAATTAACTTATCAAATATAATTTAATTTTCCAGTTTGTTGATGTAAGATGTTAGAATATATCGAGTGGAGAACTGCATAAAGCATTATAGGAATATTTCCGGAAAATTGTACTTAAGAAATCAAATCTGATTCCTTACCCTGTTTCTATGGAGAATCATACATATCCATTGTATATAATCGAGTTTTCAATCTAGGTATTAAAGATAAAATTCTTCTAAATTGTTCATAAAAATGACTAGTTGGATTGTTTTAAAGGGTCGTCATGATTTTATCAGAACTTCAGCCAGGAACCACCAAGATGGTCGTCTCTGGCTTCTGGCTACTGAGGCCGTTGTCTCATATTCTCATTTGACATTTTTCTGCAGAGTGCAACCGTCGTGGAAACTCAAGCTTATGATTTATTGCTGGAGGGTGCCATGCGTGCACAGTATTTCCACTCCCGAAACTTGCGGCTGAATGGGCCTTGGAAGTGGTTGTTAGATGCATTCGCAGAGTACTATGGAGTTTCTGACTCTTATGCTAACTTGAGGTAATTGCAAAGAGGAAGTTTTATATGTCATCTGAGTACAAAATTACTCCTGTCATTTACCTCCGGTCTTCTTTCTTGTAGATATCTATTACATGTCATGAATGTGGCAACTCCAACCAAGGACTGCCTAGAGCTTGTGAGAGAGTTGCTTGAACCCCTAATAAAAGCAAGAACTGAGAGGAGTTTGACCAGGCAGGAGGTAAGCTGTATTTCTCATCCTTCCCATTGCAGAAACATATCAAATCATAATATACGGTTTACTTATTTCACGTTGTTCCATTCAATCTTTATTTTCATGTGTTCCGATTTGTTTATACTTAAATACTTATCATGCATTCAATCAGAGTTCACTACATGGAAAAGAAATACAATATGACAGAAAACTTTTGAGTAACAATTCTCTCAAGCCTCAGTAATGAGCAAGTACTTGTACTATTCAAGAGTTTCTTTTCTGGATCACTGTCTTTCATTAGGAATCCTAGAAAGTTGCAAAGGTAGGTGGATGAGAGATGCTAATGAACATAGTATGTAAAAATTTTAAAAGAAAACGAAATATTGTACAACACGGTGCAGGATAAGGTATCCTCCTAAACAGAAATTCTTCAGTTTTTTCCATATCTATTGCCCCTAACTAACCGGACTTTACAATTCATGACTTGTTACAATGTTACTTCCTCTTTGGAAATGGATAATCAGCCAACAATTTCTCCGTCTGCTTTTACAGAGAAGCATACTTTTAGATTGTGAAACTCAAATTGAAGGTCTTCTGGCTACTGTTTTCGAGAATTACAAATCGCTAGATGAGAACTCACCAACAGGCGTAATCGAGCATTTTGGTCTAGCATCCAGTTCTGCGGCACCAGCTCTATATCCTGCTATACAAGTCTTCAGTAGTCTTCATGATATATTATCTCTAGATGCTCAAACAATTCTAAGAAATTATTTGCAGGTAATTTTATATTGTCATTATTACCGATGACTGATGCTCTTATTCAATGTAACTTCGAGCATTTATTCATGAATCAGATTTAGGACTTTCCTTGAACAACCAACTAAATATGAATGGGGAAGTTGGTTGTAGCAGCCTTCAGCATCAGCTTCTCTCAGCCAAAGAGTTAGACAAATAATAATAGTACATAAAAATTAAACTATAAATAGTTCGTACAAAGGCAAAATGCCTTTTTGGATCATTTTTGAAACAATATCACATTAAAAGAAGTCTTTATTGTTGACAGACTGCAGCAAGAAAAAGGTGTAGAAAACACATGATGGAGACTGATGAGTTTGTGTCAAGCACTGCTGAAGGTTATCTAATGGATACCATCACTATCTCAACTGCATACCTAAAGATGAAAAACCTTTGTGTTTCTATTAGGAATGAAATTGAAGCAGACATAAATATCCATAGCCAACATACAATCCATGGCCAGCATATATTCCCCAGGTATTTGGGAAATTTCTTTACACAAGCTCTTATGTAGCAAATCGACAATAAAGTTAACAAAATTCATGCTGCTTTTCAATTTCTAACACATGATGTTTCCTTTCTTGGTTATGTAAATGTCCCCGGCCTCCAAATGCCTAGCACATTTTCTTTATCTATTCGCTTTTGGTTTAGCATAATCTTATTTAATGCTTATTGAGACAGAATTTTTCCTTATTGTTCTAAACTAAAGCCATAATTTTTCAACAGTAAACCTCTTTTTTAATTTTGCTCCAAATATTTTTCTTTTGATAACATTATAGATTTTCTGACATGTGTTGTCCAATTTTCAGTTCAATTGACCTGACAAATATTACAGCAGCCGTTTACAGCACTGAGCTGTGTAAAAGGCTGAGAACTTTTCTGTCTGCATGGCCACCATCTAGTCCACAAGCGCATGTGAATGAGCTTCTAATTGCAACTGCTGACTTTGAACGCGATCTTGAATCGTGGAACATAAGGTTTGTCTAAGAAACTTCTCTGACTGCACTTACAACTACAAGCAAAAAAACTTAGATCCTCCATAAATTACAATATCATTTCTGACGTGCGGTATTATTCTTTACGTGTCAGTCCTGTGCAGGGTGGTGTAGACTCCAGAAATTTGTTCCACAACTACATCATGGTGTGGATACAGGATATGCAACTTAGTTTGCTTGATGTTTGTAAAGCAGAAAAGGTAGCCATTATTTTAGCTACTTTATGCAACAATTATCAGGGAAACTGCACGTAAAAACTTAGAATTGAAATGACCCTCCTTAATACAAACGAATGATGCAGGTGCCGTGGTCTGGAGTAACTACAAACTATTCCACCTCCCCATTTGCTGAGGAAATGTATGAGAAGATCAAAGACAACCTTATCCTGTACGAAGTAGCAATCAATAGATGGCCTCAGTACTCACTTTATTTGGAAAGTGTATGTTCTAAACTATGAAATTCTTTTATTAAGCCATCTGCATTTAAAATCCCTTCTGGGCAGTCATATCTGTCTCCTTTAATATCTACAATTTCATAATAACTTGATTTGCATTTTTTTTTCCTCTTATTTTTTGAAGGCCGTTGCAAATATTGAGAGAGCAATCATGAAATCCCTTGAGAAGCAATACAATGATATCTTAACTCCTTTGAAAGATAGCATACCAAAGAGACTTCACTTGCAAGTCCAAAAGCTAGCAAGAAGACAATCTACTACTGTCAACTTGCTTCCTAATCAAGTAAGTTCTCGCTAGGCTTATATTTTGGTATCACTATCTGTTATGGACCAACCGGGCCCCAGCTGCAGCTGATTCTGTTGCTAAGAATAATAAGGAAAAGGGAATCATTCCATTTCCATTCCACTATTCTAGGAAAGGAAAGAAGAGATTAGAGGAAAATTCAAATCTGAATCATATCTGATTGGATTATTTTAAACAGAATTTGTTTAGCCAATTAGGAAATCAATTAGTTGCAATAAAATAGGAAAGAATAAAGATTCAGCTAGGATTATCTCTCTCTCGAATATATGAGGGAAACCGAGGCTGAGAAAAGATTATTCAGGTTTAGACAGAACTGGAAAGGGGACCAAGGGATTCATTATTTCCCAGGCTTATTTTTCTGTTTATCGTTTTATTAGTCTGCAGCCCTTCGGCTTGTTACGGTTCTGCCAGGAAATTCCCTATTGGAATTCCTGTTTATCTAATAAATTCAGCAACAGCACCAGTTTTTCCTTTAAATTAGATACCAGTTCTTACACTATCACATAACACATACATGGTTTTGATTGTTTCAATCTATATGTTTAAAATAATTTTCTTATCATATTTGATTTTATCCAGTTGGGAATATTCTTGAACACCATCAAGAGGATTGTTGATGTTCTGCATTGTAGAGTGGAAGACATCCTAAAGTCATGGGCATCCTGTCTGCCTGTCATGGGAGATAAGAAGTCACTTTTTGGGGAGCAAATGAATGGAATCACTGTTCTCTTGAAAACCAAATACAAAACCTATTTGCAAGCAATCATTGGGAATCTTGTCAACAATGTAAGATCATTCCGAATCCTGTTTTCTTATGCTACTTCAAAGTCATCCTATAGCATAGAACATTAATGCCATAAAGTTTTTGTTTGTAATCTCGAAAATTTGCATTTGATGCTATAAAAAGTTTTACATTGTTTCAGATGCAAGGTAATCGGAGCACGCGGCTGAAGAAGATCCTTGAGGAAACAAAGGAAGCAGATGGAGAGGCAGAAGTGCGTGAAAGAATGCAGCTGCTAAATTCACAACTCAGTGACTTCATCTCCAACCTGCATGAGGTCTTTACCAGCCAGATTTTCATAGCTATATGCCGTGGATTATGGGATAGGATGGGACAGGTGAACTACTAACTATAAAGTTTTTGTGTGTTCACATGTTTGGTTCATGTTCTGAAACCATGTTCACGTGTTCTCGGGCCTAACCTCATTTTAATTAATTGTGCTGTGCTAGATTGTTCTGAAATTTCTTGAAGGAAGGAAAGAAAACAGGATATGGTACAATGGCTCTTGCTATGCTCTTGGGGTAAGTCAAACATTGATGTCAACTCTATTTATTGAGTTGAATTTCTATGCTATCATGGTGTAATCTTTCAATCATGTGCTGTCACATAAGTATATAAGCGGCTACTTGTCATTTTTGTTGATGTGGCAGCACATATTTGGATAATCACCATAAAACTTTGTCCTCCATAATAACTAAACTCATATTTATTACCATTTTCTTCTCTATAATGTTATGACACCTATGACTTTTTTACTTGGGTAGATATTGGATGACACGTTTGCTTCCCAGATGCAAAGATTGCGAGGAAATGCATTGCAAGAGAAGGATATTGAGCCTCCTCGGTCAGTGATTGAAGCCAGATCTATTCTTTGCAAAGACACAACAAATGGAATTGATCCATCTAGTTACTACTACATATAGTTTAGTTAGCTCTTCATACAAGATCCGCTAGATTTTCTCTGCTGCTTCTGAAATTCATTCTTTTTGCATATAAATGTAATAATAATAATCATCAATAGGGCATATAACAAGGAGATCGCAGTTAGAGTTTATCTAAACAGCACTCCACCTCATTCTTATAAAAAGAAAAAATGAACACTTCATATCTTTTTGCTTATATTAGTATAAGCATCAAAAGTTAGTTTCTTGTGGTGGTTTAAAGTTTAAACTTTAAACCTTATGTCCTAGGTACGAAATCAAACAAAGACGTTAAAGTATAAGCATAAAAAAAAATATTATTTTATGTATTTTTAAATATATGAATAGATAGATATTTATTAGTGAAACTTTTAAAGATGTTAAAAATGCAAAATTTCATATAAAATATTTAATTTAGACCTAATATAAATGAGTCCGAAAATTCTTAGCAAAATTTCTAGCTTTGTTTATCATTAAATTCAAATAGTTTATAAATATAAATATATATATATATAAATAATTATGAAATCATTTAAAGTGTACTATGACCATATTTCTTGGCGAATTTTGTGCATTATTAACAATTCATTTTAATTATACTATTACAAACAATTTATTTTAGTATCTATGTAGTGAAATAGTATAAATAAGAATTGGTAAGATTTGTAAAAATCATTTTAATCGAACTTTTAATTATACTATTATCATAATTCTCAGCAAATCATATAAAAGCTATAAGAATTATGAAATAAAGTAGTTAATTGGAATTTTCATAATAATTAATTACACAGATGTCAACAATTCATTTCAATTTTTGTATATTGATTTCTTTCTAATTTCTATATTACTTATTTATATTTACATATTATTTGAATTTTAAATATTTAATGATGAAAAAAAGTTAGGAAATTCGCTAAGAATTTTCTGGTCTTATTAATATTAGGTATGAGTAAAAAATTTTATTAAAAAATTTAAATTTTTTATTAATGCCATAAACCTCTTCTATTTATGTGTATATATATAAGGAGAGAGGTGTCCAGCGGGTTGAATTGATCCACCGATCCATTGACCTGAATCGACCTAAAGGATTTTGGGTTGGGTCGAGTCGAATATTCAGGTCATCGAGTAAAACCCGATTGACCCGAGTATTGGTATGGTCGGTTTTTTGGTGATCGATTTCTAAAATAGACCTAATTCTTCGACATAACATATCCATTATTACTTTTTTATTTTTTATATTATAACAATTTTTTATTTTTAACAATTATTATTTTTATCATGTACAATATAATTTTATATTACTTTTAAAAATATGTTTTAAAAAATGAAAAAATATATATTTTAAAATAAAATAAAATAAATAATTTTTTTAAAAATAATAATAATGACAGGGTCATGGGGCCATCTGTGTACCTAACTCGTCGAATGTTGGATTGAGTTGGGTTGGGTCTTGTATCCAAAAAAAATTAAAAACTAACCCAACTCAATCCATTATTGTATATTGAGATTGGGTATTTTTCACTTCAAAACTAGCCAAATCCAACTCATTCACAACCCTAATTATACCTCTAATGTTATCCCTTAGATGAGGTAGGGTTTATTATTCTGAGTTCTCCAATAGCCAAATCTTTAATCAATTGACAAAAAAAATTTTGGTACATATCAATATTGACAAAATTTTAAATTTTCTAAATGTGTAACATTAAAATAATTGATTAACTAATTAACAACTCCAAGTTGTTAGTGATTTCAAGAAAATGTTATTCCTCAATAATTACTTATAAAAAAAAAAGTTGAAGAACATATTTGTCCTTACTTTATGGATATTCATAATCTTAAGGGGGGGGAAGGTGTTATAAAAAATAAAGCAAATTATTATTAGAAATAATTTATGAAATAATTTATAACTTTAGAAAACAATTTTCTTGAATTTTGATCCATTATGGCAAAGTAAATTTTAAAATTATTGCATTTAAATATCAATTAATCATCTATAAATATATTTTTTGTACAATAAATAAAATAATATTATTTACAGAGAATCCTAACAACGCTTACAATTAAAAATGATACATCAAACTTAACGCTAATAGGATACAAATACACTATGCATTTTGAACTAACAGAATATCTATAACTCTGCTCTTTACTCGAAGATTATAAATGTCTAAGCATCTTTTATGTCATAAATCAATACAATAAGTGTTTCAGTTTGAAGAACGCATTACACATCTCTTTTCGCAATAGATCTAAATATTTTTGTCATATGTAAGACTTTCTATAAAAGAAATATCATAAAGAAAAACAAGTGCACCACAAAGGGAAAACAAAAACACCACAAAAGGATATAACTAATCATCTATCAATATTAATTTTTGGTTTATCTGCAAAAATTAAAATAAAATAGATCAATAACATTTTAAATAAATTATTGTACTAGTGGTTCCAAATAATTAACAAATACTCTTTTTTTTAACACATGAGGGCTGGAGCCCAATATATTTTTTTTTTGCAGTTCCAAATCTCATCGCAAACTGCATCTATTTGCCTATTTAACGAAAGCAGGCATCACTCATTGTGTCTAAAACCCTAGCTGCATGTCGATCAAATTGTTTCTTTGCTGCCATTGACAAACTCCTCGTATATTCCGATAATATTATATTAATTGATATAAGAAGATTATTTTGCAGTTTCTGGAAGATTTCGGCATCGATGATAAGATCTTACACTTCTCATCATCGTACTAGTTGATCCCTTTGTTTGCCTAGGGCCGGTACGCATGTAATTTCTCCTTTTCATTTTCATGTTTGCTTTTGTAGCTTCGTATATGACCTATTGTTAATTAATAAAAAATAGATCTCAATATATTTTGGCAGATTACAAATTTAGGGATAGTTGTTCTATTGTCTATTTAACAGAAGCAATCGCCCTTTTGTTTTTGAAACCCTAACAACGTATTGATTGAATTGTTTCTGTTAATCATCTATGAATATTAATTTTCGGTTTATCTTCAAAAATTGAAATAAAATAGATCAATAACACTTTAAAAAAATTACTGTACTAGTAGTTTCAAATAATTAACAAATACCTTTTTTTTTACACATGAGGGTCGGAGCCCAATATTTTTTTTTTGTAGTTTCAAATCTCATCGCGAACTGCATCTATTTGCCTATATAACGAAAGCAAACATCACTCATTGTGTTTAAAACCTTAGCTGCATGTCAATCAGATTGTTTCTTTGCTGCCATTGACAAACTCCTCGTATTCTTATAATATTATATTAATTGATACGAGAAGATTATTTTGCAGTTTCTGGCAGATTTCGGCATCGATGATAAGATCTTGCACGTCTCATCATCGTACTAGTCGATCCCCTTGTTTGCCTAGGCCCGGTGCGCATGTAATTTCTCCTTTTCATGTTCATGTCTGCTTTTGTAGTTTCACATATCACCTATTGTTAATTAATAAAAAATAGATCTCAATATATTTTGGCAGATTACAAATTTAGAGATACGTTGTTCTTTTGTCTATTTAACGGAAGCTATCGCCCTTTTGTTTTTGAAACCCTAACAACGTATTGATTGAATTGTTTCTGTTTCATCAGTAACAAAACTCTTGTATATTACACGAATAATACACTAAGTGGTGCAAAAATATTTTTCTACAGTTTTTCGGCTTATTTTATCATTGGTGGCAAGTTCCTAAACCACACATCGATCGATCAAACCAATTTCTTTTTTTTTCCATTGACAAACTCCTCATATATTCATAATATTATATTAATTGATATTATAAGATTATTTTGCAGCTATCTGGCATATTTCATCATCAATGATAAGGTCCTACAATTCTCGTAATCGTGCAGATCAATCATTCTTGAAGCTAACTAACACGCATGTAATTTCTTCCCCTTTTCATTTTCATTCAACTTTATTTATTGTTTTGTATATTACCTATTGTTAACTAATAAAAAAATAAATCTAAATATATTTGTTAGCTTACTGATTTAAACCGTTTTGATAAACAAGTTTAAAACATAAAATGATTATGTGAAAAAGATGAGATTTTAGGTTTGTAAGCTTATTTTGGGATTAAAGGAAGAGGAAGGGATGAAGGGAAGTGAAATGGGGTCTATGAGGGTTGGATGGTGAGGGGTAAACAGCCCTGCCTCCCAATCCAAGCCCTAGTGGGGGTGGTTTGGTTTATGAAGTTTGAGAATCAATCAACCTTGTGTACGCCCTCAGGTGCCAGAGAGGGCGTGTTTTCTGCAGCAGCCCATGGCTATGGTGGATGATGCTTTCTCTTGTTTTCTTCTCTGGTTTTTCTCTGGTTCTCTTCTCTCTTTTTGTTGTTATTTTCGTTCTATTTTTTCTATCTCCCTTTAGGTCCTCCTTCCTCTCTTTTATCTTTTTCTCTCTCTCCCGTTTCCCTCCTTTTCCTCCCATCAGATTCCTCCTGCTCCCTTGGGTTCCTGCATGCCCTGTCATTTTCAGGGAGCTGCAGGTGCAGGTCCTGGCTACCTGTTCCCCAAGCCTGCAGCACAAACCAGCTCACCCTTCTCTCACCCTTCCCTCAAAGCACTTTCTTTCACCAAAACAACCTAGTACAAACAAACTCCTTTTGTCTCATTCCCTAGGTAGTGGAACATGCTCTAAAAATGTGCTACAATGCTGCTCACAAGTTGCTTCCTCAAGGAGGTCATCAGGGTGTCTCAGATACGCCCTGTAACCCGCCTGAGGAGTTTTTGTTGCTATTTGCTGTCAACCTGTGCACAAGGGCGTATTTTGTTGATTGATTATCAAGACTCCATAATTGGCCAAAAGGTCTTGGAGTGGAATCCCATGGTATCTTTGGGATGTGGGGCAGGGCCCAAAGCCCTCCAATCCATTACACCTCATAGTTCCCCTTCTTGTCTTATCATAAATATGCTGAGGGCGTGTCTGTTTGGCATCACCCTGTGCCAAACCCTTAATATCTATGGTAGAGACAAGTCCTCATGTATTTAATATTCCTAATGCTATCCTAAATACATATGTTACAAAAGGGTCTATATAGCTTACAAATTAAGGGTGTGTTTCATTCTTTTGTCTATTTAGCAAAAGCAATCACCTTTTTTTTTTCCTTTTTGAAACCCTAACAACATGTTGATCGGACCGTTTCTTTTTCATCATTACTAAATGATATTCAAATTTCTTTGTACAGTTTTTTGGCTTTATTCATTGTCGATGTCAGGTTCCCACACCTCTCACCATTATTAACTGTGTCTATTTCTTCTTCTACAACGAGATTGGTATGTTGTTTTTACCTTTCATTTATGTTTAATTTGAGAATTGTTTATTTCAAAGATTACAATTTGTTTTTGACCGGAATAAATTACAAATTATTTCTCAGTACTTATTAAATAGAATTTTAATTTATTAACACAAAATTGATCGAAGGATAAATAAGTTAGTTCCCATCTTAGAGTGTCTCAAGTTAGAGACTTACACAAAAAAAAGACTCTTTATTAAGAGAGATATTTACAAAACCTTGAACCAAATTAGTCAATTCCACTAATAGTAGAGTCTAAATACTAATTCAAGGAAAAAAAATAGAATTTTAATTTAACTATATCTTGATAGTTCAAAACTTAATCACTTACTTCACCCAATTGTTTATTTAACAAAAGCACTCACCTCCTTTTGTTATTAATACCCAAGCTGGATTTTGATCAATCCATTTTTTTTCTTGTTATTTAAAAATTTTTATATGTTGACAAAATATGCAAAGGAAATTGGTTATTAAAAACAGAACATCAATAAAATCAAAAATAGTAAATTGGGTAAAATTATTTAATAATTTTAATTAAAAATTTCAAAGTATCTTCATAAAATAATTATATAAAATGTTTAAATAATAAGGATATTTTATAATTTATTTTAAAATTTAATTTCAAAGAATAGTACTATATGAATTTAATGTTTTACGGTAGTTGAAGATTTATTGTAACAAATAGTTATGTTATTGCAAATATTTTGTTCACAGGCGTATTGTTTTTATTTATTTATTTATTTATTTTTTGACAAGACAAATTAATATTTTAACCTTACTATTGAAAACGGTATCAGTTCAATTAACTCTTTGATATTTCATAACAACAAAAGTTTTATTTTTTTTGCTATAAAATATTTTCCCCCTAAAAGTAAATTTCCTTATTATTGTGTCAAATTCATTGAATGTATCTATTTGAGATATAAAAAAAGTTTTGTTTATCAAATCAAACTATTATATTATTAGTTTTAAGAGAGAAAGTTAATAAATTATCATATTAAAAATAAATTTTCTCTACTATGCTTTTATAGGCAATTTAATTATTAAATTGCTACTTTTCTAAAAAATAACAAGGGAAAATCTATTTCGTTGACTCATCAATTTTTTGTTTTTACCTTGTTTTTATGTTTCTCCCATTTTTTTCTTCTTAATTATTATTCTCCATAATTATTTTTTTACTTCCGTGTCATTTTAAGTAATAACACTAACAACTTAGGTTCACTATGAACCCTATACATGACATGATATCATCAATTGAATTTTTTTTATAGTGTGTACATATTTATAATAGTAAGAGTTTTTAATGGGACGTTTTTACTCTATTGCCCCTGCTACAGGAACTATTTTCCAAAATACCCCCGTTTTAAAACATAATACAGGAATGGCAGGATTCGCCAACGCGTTTGGCGACTCAGGTTGAATTCGCCAACGCGGTTGGCGAATTTGGGCAAAAAAAATTTTAATTTTTTTTAAAATTAGTTTAATTAAATTATAAGCAAATATTCGTATATGCGTTATGCTAGGACATAGTAGACGTGGAATTCAATATTTGTGAAAAATATGGGTGCTCGGGTAAGCTACAAAAATTCAAAAAAAATAATTTTGCAAAAAAGCCAGGACGCTCTTTATCGTGCGCGCGGGGGGGGNTTTGGTTTGATAAAAAATAATTTTTTTACTCAAATAGATATTCAATGAATTTGATACAATAACAATAGGGAAATTTAATTTTGGGGGGCGGGGGGAATATTTTATAGAAAAAATGAAAAAAAAAATCGTTAGTTGTTATGAAATATCCATGAGTTAATTGAACCAATACCGTTTTCAATAGTAAAAGGTTATAATATTAAGTTTATACTTGAGTTGAAACATATCTGCCTAAACAACTCCGGCTGTCTTGTCAAAAAGAAAAAAAATCTGCCCGTGAACAAATTAGTTGCAACAACATTACCATTTACAAAATTATTATATGAACACCTAATTTTATACACTCATACATACATTATTAATAATGCACAAAGTTTATTCTTATGAGTGGATAAACATTATAAACTTATAGATAATATTCTCAATTATATTTAATTAAGTGCACAAACATTACATACATTAAAATACAAACTTTATGTATATAAGTATATGGTATATATTTTTTTAGTGTACGTGTAGGAGGACTCAACTATTTATTAAGTAAAAATGTGATAACGAGTTATATGTAGAAAACAAAAGAAAAATAAATTAAATGATGGTGAAATGAAAACGAAATGGAAAAAAGGATAAAGGATTATAATCGAGAAGAAAAAAAAATGTTCGGGAGAAAATTATGAAAATGATAAAAATTAAAAAGGATGATTTAGTAAAATTGATTTGACCCTCATTCTTTATTCTTTATTAAAGTAATAATATAATAATTTACTTTTAAAAAATAGTTTGGTCACTATTTGCTGACCCCACAATTTGGTTTTGCACTATTATTAAATTAATTTTAGAAGGAAATATCACTAAAATAGTCAAACCGGCACAATTGTTTTTTAATAAATGTTGAACCAATACAATGTTTCATTAAGAATTTAAAAAAGGCAATAATATTTTGGTAATTTACTTGAAGGATAATATTTAATAGATTTAAGTTTATATGTGAGGTGTAACTTTCTGATATCATTGGTTATAGACAAAGGAGGAATCATGTATGTAAAATTTAAACATAGAAAGTTGGTTAAAATTATTTCAGAACGTCGCTTCAACTTGTTTTGGGTCAATATATATTTATAAAATAAATTTGGAAAAAAATACAACTGAGTAATGATAATTATAATTTATTTTAAGAAATTGCTAAAACAAATTATTCTTCTTCAGAAAACAGTCCTCTTTCAAAAGTTTGCCGAAACAATATTTTTTTCTTTTCTTATTAAAATAAAAATATAATTCACATTTAAAAAATTACATAACTTATAAATTAGAACTAATTTTTTTCAAAATAATTTATAACTTTATAAATTGTTTATTTTTATGGGTACAACAAATTTGATTTGTTTTTCCTAATTTTATTAAGAAAAAAAATTTTAAGCAAAATTTTTAAAGAGGATTGTTTTTCAAAGATGAATAATTTGTTTATGGAATTTTTTAAAAATAAATCATTCAATATAATTATTTTGTTATACATTTTTTCAAAATTATTTTATAAAGATATATATTGACCTCAAACAATTCTAATCAAAATTTTGAAATAATTTAAGCAACTTTCCATACATAATTTTTTCCTTTGTCTGTTGGCCATTTTAATATTATTTTAATATTACTAACGTTGTAATATTAATATATGATATAGAATGTTAGTAATAAAATTTATCAGAAATTTATTTTACCTCACATATAAAATTATAGTAAATATTATCCTTGAATTAGTTTACCAAAAAAAATATTTTGTCTTTTGATTAAGTAATGAAACATTGTATTGATCCAACGTTTGTAAAAAGTAAAAAATTGTATCGGTTCAACTACTCCATTAATAGTTCCTTCTACTCTATAATGCCACTAAACAGTTTCTCTTAACAAAAATGTTATATGTACACCCAATTTTATACACTCATATATACACCATTAATAATGCACAAACTTTATTCTCATGAGTGCACAAACATTACAAAATTATAGATGATATTCTCTATTATACTTAATTAAGTACAAAAACATTACGGACATTAAAACACAAACTTTATGTATATAAGTATAGGATGTATGTATGGTGTATATTTTTTGGTGTACGTGTAGCATGACTCCTCTCTTAATAATAATAAAAGAATTAAGACCCCCTTTGAGTTTTATTTAGAAGCATTAACAATGTAAAAATAATTTGCACCGTTAGCTAATAGTCATGTTGAAAAAAGTCAAATGATAATAAGTAAATACCTATTGTGATAATTATCACGTAATAAAAATTATGATAGTTATCTACCTTGATCTAACACTGTTTTTTTATATAATTTTTTTAATTGATGGTATAAAGTTATTTTATTTGGTCGCTGCATAAAAATTAAATCTTTCTATTATATATTTCTCTTCCTCAATTCATCTTTTCGTTTTCCCTTTTCATTTCAGATTTCAACATTATTTTACTTCATTTTGTTTTCTCTTCGTTTACTACCTGTCAATTGGTTTTCAAATTTATGCTTATTCTATTATCGTGTGTTTTATTTCATTTTCTTAATTGTTAGCCCTTTATTTCAATTTTGTTTGTTCAATTTCTATGGTCTACTCGTATGCAGTTGTAAATGATTTAAAAGATTTAATTATGAATATTTTCTAACATATATGAATATTGCCTTAGTTCAGAGCATCAATTTTATAATTTTATCCAAGTTCATGAACTTTAATTACATGACATTTGTATTTAAGTTTAACTGTTATGCAATAAGTTGTGCAAAAGTTTTTACACTATTATCCAATCAAATAATTTTATATGACTTTTCAAAAACTTTTGCACAATTATTGTGTAATAATTAAACTCAAATACAAACACCATGTAATTAAAGTTCATATACTTTGATAAAATTATCGAATTGATGTCTGAATTAGGGAGGCATATTCATATTTGTTATAAAATATTCAAAATTAAACCTGTAAATCGTTTACAACGGCATACAAATAGATAATAAAAATTAAATAAACAAAATTGTAATAAAGGGCTAACAATTAAGAAAATCGCATAAAACATAATAAGCAGAATTTTGAAAACAAATTAAAACTTTGAAAACGAAAAGAAAAGAAAAATAGAAGTAAATTAATGGCGAGAATCTGAAATGAAAAGGAAAAAAAAAAAATGAAAGAGACGAGATTTGAGAAAGAAAAAAAGAAAAGAAAAGACGAGAGGGAAAAGCATAAAAATGGTAAAAATTCAAAAAATATGATTCCCTCCTATGCAAAAATGCAATGTCCCAAATTCCTAAATCCCTATAAAAACCCACCCATTCGTCAACACACATCCTCACCCAAAACAGTATACACATTACACATTCTTTGAACTAAAACAGCCTTCGAAACTGTCGCAACGTTCGGCCAATCAGAAGTCACCAAATGGCGCAATCCCACGGCAACAAGGCTCTCCCCTGCGACTCCGACGGCCTCTGCATGCTCTGCAAGCAAAAGCCTGCCGTCCATGAGTCTCTCACTTGCTGCACCTGCGCCACTCCCTGGCACCTCCCATGCCTCCCTTCCGGCGCCGGCCCAGCCACCATGGCTGACGCTGGCAAATGGGAGTGTCCTGACTGCGCCGAACCTACGCCGGCACCAGCTCCCGCTCCGACGGTCTCCATCGGCCCTGGCGGCAGCCTCATCGCCGCGATCCGGGCGATTCAGGAGGACTCCTCGCTGACCGACGAGGAGAAGGCTAAGAAGCGCCAGGAGCTGGTGTGCGGAGGGTCCTCCAACGCCTCTGCTGGTCCAGCGAATGGCAAGCCGGAGATCAGTGTGTTGAACCTGACCTGCTCCATTTGCATGCAGCTGCCGGAGAGACCCGTCACGGTTGGTCTAATTTCATTTTCGCTTGCATCTGTAGTTGGAAATGCCATTTGATTTTTGAAGTTAATTTTGGGGATTTTGAATTTTTTGTCTGTGTTGTGTTGTGTTGTGATGCGCGTTGCAGACCCCTTGCGGTCACAACTTCTGCCTGAAGTGCTTCCAGAAATGTATTGGTCAAGGGAGGCGAACCTGCGCCAACTGCCGCCGCCCGATCCCCACAACGATGGCGAACAACCCTAGAATCAACGATCAGCTGGCCATGGCCATTCGAATGGCGAGGCAGGTCAGGAGGACTGGGTACACCAGAGATATGGTGAATCAGCAGCCCAAGGTGTATGTCAGCGCCAAGAATGAGGACCTTCCGGACACGGCCTACACCACCGAGCGAGCCGTGAAGAAAGGGAAGGCCAATGCCTGCAGCGGGAAGATCTTTGTGACCATTCCTTCCGATTATTTTGGACCGATTACTGCTGAAAATGACCCTAGGAACAACCGTGGGGTTCTGGTTGGGGATACTTGGCATGACAGGATGGATTGCAGGCAGTGGGGTGCTCATTTCCCTCATGTTGCCGGCATTGCCGGCCAGAAAGGTCATGGTGCCCAGTCTGTTGCTCTCTCTGGAGGTTATATTGATGATGAGGACCATGGTGAATGGTTCCTCTACACTGGCAGGTAATTGCACAATCCCTGATTCCTTCTTCTGTCTATGTTGTTGTTGTTGTTGGTGGTGTCAGATGGTTTGCTTCATATGCTAGAATATCTTTTGAGTACTGTTGTTATCTTGGTAGTGGCGAAATTCAATCAAGCTCCTTATGTTTCCTTGTCACTACTAGAGTGTTTTGGTTATTCTTTGTTGTTGTCATTGGGCTTTCTTGTGATATTCTTTTCCTGCAGTGGTGGGAAAGACCTCAGCGGCAACAAGCGCACCAACAAACAACATTCCTTTGACCAGAAGTTTGAGAACATGAATGAGGCGCTCAGGGTTAGTTGCAAAGAGGGTTATCCTGTTCGGGTTGTGAGGTGAGTTGTTTCAATGAGTTTTCATCACAATTCACTTTCATGAGATATAGTTGAAGCCCTGAACATTTATATCTATGTTTTAACTTTACTAAAGAAACAATTTCATCTTAGAGAGAATATGTTTGTACTTATATATGGCCATATGGCGTAATCAGAGTCATTTTGAACTGAGTTTAGTTCATTGCCTAGGCTATGTTTGAGAGTTTTATAGATGACACAAGGGAATGATTCATAATGGAAGGGAATTGAAAGGCAAGGAATGAAGTGGACTAAAACATGTCATTCCATTGTTTGGATGTTCTATTAGTTTAATGATAGAAGTAAAGTAGAATGTGCTCATTCTTTCCTTGACCCCCCCCCCCCCCAACAATTTGGAGGTTTAATGGGGGCCTTGAGTGGCAAGAGAGGTACAGCGTGGCCCTTCTTAGCCATTCCACTCCATTCTCTTAAATTGCTTCCAAACATGGTTCACTTAAGTTTAGATATCTCACTTCTTGCCACTCCTTCCATTTCCACCCTTCCAAACAACATTCCTTTAGACTTTAGTTCTTGAATTGAATTGAATTGACTTTCCCTCTTCCCTCCCCCAAAGTTTCATTGTCATGTATATTCATGCATTGTGTGAAAGTCAATGGTACTTGAACAAATATTCTTTTGTATTTCTTTTGGTTGAGTCTTGTGCTTATGTATGAAAGGTCTGCCTTGTTCATGTTCTTCATTTTGGTTAGGTCTCACAAGGAGAAACGTTCTAATTATGCACCTCAATTTGGAGTAAGGTATGATGGAGTTTATAGAATAGAGAAATGCTGGCGTAAGAAGGGAGTACAAGTAAGATTCTTGTAATTATTATAATTAATTATATTTAACGAAGCCTACTATTTTCCTTAATAGCTTTCTCTAAAATCATTCTCACGGAAGCTTTTTTTGTGACAGGGTTGCTTGGTTTGCAGATATTTGTTTGTTAGATGTGACAACGAGCCAGCCCCCTGGACAAGGTTGATACATATCTTGCATCTGTTTGTGTGTGTGTGTGTGTGCTTATGTGCGCAGACTTGAATTTATTTGGTTATTGGTGATCTGCAGTGATGAATGTGGAGATCGCCCACGCCCACTGCCTCCTGTTAAAGAGTTGAAGGGCGCAATTGATTTGACTGAAAGGAAGAAATCTCCAGCATGGGATTATGATGTAAGTGGTGTTGTCTATTACTATGCTTTTCTCAGGTTTCTTGATATCTGAATGTTCTTACATTTTGTTATCACTATTCTTCATTGCCTTTGATTTTTGAGATATTGATTCTGTTTACTTGGTTAGACAAGATCATCATAATTTCTTTTGCCCTAGATATTTGATATATTTTTATGCCCCATGTATATTTGTTCCACCTTTGTTGTTCTACAGTCTTTTAAAGGTTTCATTGCATTTGATAAAATTTCAGGAGGAAAAGGGCTGCTGGTTGTGGAAGAGACCCCAACCAGAAAGCAAGAAAATGGACGGTGCAAGGGTAAAGTCTTTAGATGGGACAGAAAAGATAAAAATTGTGCGAAGAAACAAGGTTTTTCCCGTGAAAGATAGGCTTGCGAGAGGTATGTGTTTTTTGGATTCTCCTGTAAAAAACAGTTCCCACCTTTATTAGTATATCTTAAATTATTGCAATTTGATGCCACCAGTATGAGATTTCTAAAATGGATACAATCTTGCGCCTGCCTTTGCTAATTTTGCAGAGTTTGGTTGCCACATGTGTCGCAAGGTGTTGGATGTCCCTGTGTCCACACCGTGTGGTCATAACTTCTGCAAAGCCTGTCTGGAGGGTGCATTTTCTGGCAAAAGTTTTGTCAGAAATAGGGAATGTAAAGGTGGACGCACCTTACGGGCACAAAAGAATGTTATGAAGTGCCCATTATCAACATGTACATTTGACTTAGCTGAATTTCTTCAGAACCCAGAGGTGAGTAAAGTAACTGCCTGTGCATAATACTGGCGATGGTTTTCAGGAAAACTTCAATTTGGTTTGATTCAGTGTCTAAAACTTTTTAAATTTGGAAGGTGAATCTTAATAAGGTCTTATATTTGCACCAAATGTGGATTACTTCAAAACCAATCCATATCTTGGTTTCTTTTAATGATATCCCCAGTTTACTATAAAATGCTTAAGCCTTTTTTGAAATATGAGATTCAATTATGGAGAAAGTAAACAAGTTTAATTAGGCTGCATTCACATCTAGAAAAAAATCTTCTCAAGACATTACTGTAATTGTGTAATATACACTTTATGTTATGTAATCTTATAATTTTGTTTTGCCTATGTCTGGTTTTTGTGACAGGTTAACAGAGAGTTGAAGGAGATGATAGAAGCACTTAAGCAAGAGGCTGAGACGGAGGAGAACTCTCAAGAGTCAAGTGACAAAACACAGCTAGAGGAGAATTCTCAAGAAGAGTCGAGTGGCAAAAGTGATGAAAATGTCAAGAATGGGACAGAAGTTTCAAAGCCTTGTGATTCAAGCGAGAAGATCTTGGAGGAGATAAGCGACAATGATCTGAAGAAGCGGCCACTCAAGCGGAGGAAAGGTGCTGGAGGTGCGGTTATTGTGAACACTGAGGAACACATTGATGAGGCAGGAGGACAAGAGGGCGATGTGAAAGTTTGCAGCTGAAAGAGCTGGTGATGGACTGGAGCTAGCTATTTTGGGTTATGGGTATAGCTATAATAGCAGAATCACATGGGCTAATATTGCTGATACATGGTGATTTTTTTTTTAAACTTTTTTTTTTTGGTTTGAGTGCTAGCTCCTAGTCATGGCATTTTATGATTATTTTCGTTCATGTTGTTCTTGTAGTTGGGTTATAGGTGAGGTTGGGGGGTATCTCCCATATTGTAGTAAAAGGTATGTTTCCATTTCACAAACCTAGGAAAATGAATGAATACATTTTGAATTGTCATACTTATATTAGTATGCTTTTGCTGAAGTTTATTGATTTAATTGTGGTATATTGGCAATATTATTATTTTTTAATCATGGATAATCAAATCATATAACATCACAACAATTATAAAATTTATTTATACAATTTATAAAAAAACATTTTATTGATAGACAGAAGGCTTGCAGATACCAAAAGACTAGGACATTAGAATATTTTGGGGCAAAGCAGCCCAGAGTAGAATCAGCATAAAGAAAGCGAAGGCATTCATAGTTTGGGCAAACTTGATCCTTACCCAGATTGAGCACTGTCTGGCTGGCCTCGATGGGGTCTTCTTTTAATTTAGTTTTATTTTTTTGTGGGCACTTTGACTCGTTCTTGTTTAGCCTAACAACTAGATTTAGACTTGCTTCTGGTTACTAAAAATCAATTCATGTTTTTTTTACAAAGATTGGGTCTCACATGAGAAAACAAAGAATGAAAAAAAAATGATATAATGAGTCTTGAATGAGATAAAATATCAAATTGTATAAAGTGGTGTACCTTAACACAAGATGTGTGACTAACAATCTTTTGTTAAAATTTTGACATAGATGAAGCTACAATTTGACATTATAATTTTCTTTAAGTGAAATTTAGAGGCATACACTTGTTTTCACTATATAATTATATTATTTATGAAATTTTCTCTCTTAAATTTTCGTTATGACATAAAACTTTGATTATTTAAAGATTGCAAGTTTATGCTCAAGTTTATGGCATATGCAAACAATACCAAGACTTACAAAGTATACATAATGATATTGTCTCAAAATCATAAAAAAAAAACTTAGCACAAAAAACCAAGACATAAATAGAATCAACCTTCTTGCAAAAAATTTTGATTTATGAAATTGCAATTTTTAGTTCTAATTTTTAGCATACATATGTGTGTGTATATGTTTGATGGTATGGACCATAAGTATAACACCATGATCATTCGAACTTGCTGATAAGACCTGTGTATGCATGCTAATGAGTTCTGCCCAATGAATGAATAATGTTCATTGCTTGCACTAACACTTTTTAAGACATATATATATAGTTAAGCGGTTAAAAAGTTACGCCTATATCTATTTAGTATTTGTTGGAGCTTTTTTTTTGCTTCAACTGAATAATGTATGGTTTGAGCAGAACTATGCATGGATCAATAGATTATTGCTTCTAGTGATGCACTTATTTTTAAATCATGTAAGCAATTATTTTCCTATTGATCTTGAAATGGAAGCAACAATTGGGTGGGAGATCTAAACTGAAACTGGTGGTAGTTTATTGTGGTGTGTAGGGGAGTGAAAGAAGGAGTGTGGAGAGGGAATTACTGTTTGTGAGCATAAATGAAAATTATTGTGGTAAGGAGTTACACTTACATGTTAGAAAGAGGAAGGAAAAAAGAGTGTAAAAAATAAGAGATTGGCATTTACAATAATAAATTGATATGACAAGAATATTAGCATAGTATCAAAATTAATATAAAATTTTCTATTAAATCATGGTAGTAGTTAGTACAGAAAGCTAGATCAGAAGTCCAACGCGGAGGTAGGCATTTCTATAAGTTATTTCAATGAATGTCTCTTTCTATGATATAGGTTATTTCGCTATCGAAGACTAATTAATTAAGTAAACACAGAATTTCACATCGATAAATTAAGGTGAAGCAACGAACTATCTAACATGGAAAATCTATAAAATTGGAGGAAAGTTGATGTCTTATCTCGTTCAAATTTAAGTAATATAGTTGATAGTTATAAAGAATTTGCCCCCTCAATTTTTAACTTCTATTTTTTCAGCTGGTATGCATGTGAACGTAACATTATTTAATTTATGCTTGTATCGACAACCCACTAATAAGTTATCATTTTTTTGTTTTTTAACATGTATCTTTAACAAAAAGTTGTTCGAGTTATGTCTAGCACTAAATATGAATATTTCTCTTATCTGAAATTTAAACCGTTGTTTATTACTCTATACGGAAGATTAGCCCTTTCTACTAAACTTGATCTCCCTTTATTTATTAAGATTATGCTTTCATAAACATTCGCAAAACAGTACTAGTAATAGATTGCATTTGAGTTTAATTGATTCACTTTGAATCGAAAAGGAAAAGGCAAACAAAGATAAAGTCCATTTGAAATTAATACCATAGTATGTGAATATTAATTAAAACTGGTCCACATAATGGCTCACTCTCACCCTCAGGTCTAGCTCGGTTCCTTGTAGGATTAAAAATCTTAGTTGACTGACTTGGGGTCTTCTCCCAAAAGTCCCCATCCCCACCCCAGACATAACTTGATAATTAATAAATGTCTGTATTTGTTGTAAAGATAAAATGATAATTATTTGAGATAACTATGTTAGTGTGACATTTATTAAGGTGGAGTATATTATGAACTTCATATATTTGTGGGCGTAATTATTTGAAATGGTTGTCATTATATTATTATTCTTCAGTACATTATTATAGTGAAATGAAATATATGAAAAATTTACTCTTTAGTTTATCTTATTATGTATTCATTTCATAGGTACACTTGTTAAAATTTAAAACTCAGATTAATGAGATGAATTCAAATGCTAACAAATATATGTGTAAGACTAGTAGGAATCTAAAAGGAAAAATAAAAATAAGCCTAATAGTAAGATAAGCTTAAAAAATTTCAAAAACATTTGTATAGGGAAAGTAAGTGGTAACTTCTAAACCCACGTCCACGCCATGCGACCTTTTACTATATATACAAAATGGACCCTTCCCTCACAACACCCCCCACACCTTTTGTGAATCAAGCCTCATAACCAAAAGAGCAATGGATTCTTTCAAATATCCAAACCCCAAACTTCAGAACCAATCCTTCCTATCCAACAATTCCAAGGGGATGATCAAATTCCTGCTCTCCTTTTCTGTCTTAAGTGTCTTCCTTTCCTTGAAGCCATTCCTCATGCAGTTGGTTGTTAGCTACACCACTACGGTTGACAAGAGCTACATGTTCCTTCTCTGCAATGGCCTCTTGGTTTTTGTAGCCATGAACTCTGGCCTTATCAATCCCCCTTCACCTTCAAGGACCACTGATCAAAGTGGCAGGCTAGAATTCAACTACAATATCGTATCGCAGATTTCATCAGCAGCACCAGTAATTGCGGGTGAAAATGTTGTGGCAGTTGAAGAAAACAGTACTTTGATGATGATAGAACAAGAAAATGTTGTGTCAGATGAAAATGTCCAAGCGATCGTTGATCACGAAGATGAACAGGAGAGGAGTTTGATGATGACTGCAGAACAAGAAGATTATGTGCTTTCAGATTCACAAGAGGAAGATGAAGAAGATGGAAATGGCATCATCATGATCATTGATGAAGATGATCATGCTGCCGAGGAATTAAACAAGAAATGTGAAGATTTCATTAAAAAGATGAAAGCAGCATTCTGTTCTGAGCCAAGGAGTGATTACACTTCATATTTGGACAATGAGAAACCACTTGTGCTAGCTTGTTAAATTCATATAACTCTGTTGATCTCAAGTTTCTCCCTTGTTCTCATCTTTTTCTTGAGGTCTTGCTATCTTGTTTTTTACTTGACTTTTAATTAACTTAGATAGGGTGTCTTAGTTGCAGAAATTGTGGCCTACATGATTCTGTTATGTCAGAATGGGTTCTGTTCTCTCTTAGTCTGTTCTATTTCTATGGACAAAGTGTTGTAACGGATAGGCTTGCACTCATTTATTACATGCAAAAATGTGTTCTCTCTTAACCTTTGATGTTTCTTTCTTTGTCAATCTTCATCTTTTGGTCTGACTAAAACATTATGCTGATATCCAATAGAACTATACTAAATCAAATTTTTCATTTAATAAAAGATATTATTTCTTGATAATCAAAGAGAATATTCGAAGGATGATACATAAGTTAGGGCCGATTATGGAATTTCATCTTTCATGAGAAAAATGCTTTCTATATTGGTGATTAAGCCAGTTATAGCCAGGAAACTATTCACCATTTATTTTGTTTCAGTTTAAATGTTGACATTTCTTTGATTTTTCCATAGGATCCTGAGTGGAAGTTTAATATTGGTCACAAAGCGTATGCAATTTTTGAAAAAGCTTACTTTTGAGAAAAAGCTTCGGCCTTAAATAATAGTTTGTCCAAACTAATCCTTATTATATTATATCCAGAAAGAAAAGTTAATAGAGGGCACAGTCTATTGTTACAAACATGTCATTCTCACCTAGTATAAATCTTAACGCGTGGAATTTTCCTATCATGTGAAAGTGTAAATCAAAACCTTGTTATTGTATAAATGCAAATATTTATTACAGGCTGTAAATGAAATATAATAGAGTCCTTGACCTGAGGGGGCAAGGGAATTGGCCCATAACACAGTGAAGAAGCATAAGTAGCTTCCTTTGTTGAAACTCAATAAAGTTGAAAAATTTGTCTTCTACTCATGTGACAGACATGGCCCCCTTTTGTTTTGAAAAGAACATTACCATGCAACCGTTTACTTGACCTGGTCACCAGAATCAAGTCAAGGTATTTTTGAGAAACCACACCACACAATCAAAGGCATGTATTCCAGAATTTGATTACAAAAGCATACAAAGCATGTGAGACCACACTTTGTCCCTCGTTGATAATAACACGAGAATGAATTTTCTCATGTTAAATATGACCATGTTTGATCATATGTTATGAGAGAAAAATAATTATTTTGAAGAAATAAAACCCTCTTAAAATTATTAAGCTCTAATTCAAATGTGTCTTTATCTCTCATAACATAACTAAACACGATCATATTTAACATAAGATTCATCCCTTACGAACAAATAACATCAATCACTTTAAAGCAGAGGCATATCACCGTAAAGGTGATTCCATTTTGGAATTGATATAGCATCTAACTTCTTTGATTTATGGACCTTATCAGTCGTCGCTAGCCTGGATATCCAAGAATCACAGGTAGTTTGGTAATAGTGAAAATGAGAATATAAAAATTAAATAGTTACACTGATTGAATTATTAATGTAAATTAAAGAATTAAGATTTGTTTACAAGAAGATTGGGTTTGGTTCCTTTCTCATCGATATTTCCAAACCACATCTACAGAAATATTTTGGAAAATGATTGTTGCACCAAAAGGAGTATCTTACAAAAGGTGCTATCATAGCCCTTTGCTCCTCTTCTATCTCTATCTCTCATTTTTTTTCCTTCATACTTCTCCCTCTCTCTTTTCTTCACTATTCTAGTTAAATTAGCATCACTTAGAAATAGCACTTGACAATGTCAACCAAGTTTCCTCATAGTCATATCCAAAGCAGAGAAGAACCATAGACAATATTTCCATACTGTAACACCAAAGAAACTCAATAGTATATTCAGCACCAGTCACCAATAATCCCCACAAGAACAAATGCCACCATCAAAATGATGAAATCTACTTGAATCTCGTAAAACTATCTGTCGACTAACAATCTTTGATATAAATTTGAAAGCAATGTGACAGTCACCACAAACCCGAAGATTCTTCATTATCCTAATTGGTAGTTCAGATTTGCGAGTGAGAACAAAAGCAATAGCCAGCTTTTCACTATGATAGCTCAGGAGCTCTTCTTTGTTTTCAAGTTCAAGATCATAAAGTACATACTTGGTTTCAGGAACGTATCCGCCGTCCCTCATTTTGTTCATTAGCTCCTTGAGTTTTTCATAGATTTTTTCTTTTTCTGGATGCGTTTGATCACCAGACACAAAAACATGGACTCCATCCTTCATTGTGACCCAACTACATCCAGCTTCCTTCTTCACTGCTGCCTTCCTCATTGCCAACCTAGCCTCCGCCACATCTCCCCACTTCCCACTGGCAGCATACATGTTAGAAAGAAGCACATAGTTCACAGCGTTCTGCGGCTCCAACCGAATAAGCATCTTGGCAGCCCTCCTCCCTAGCTCTGTATTTCGGCCATTAGCACGACTACATGCTCCTAAAACTGTTCTCCAGATGAGAACATTAGGATCCATTGGCATTGTTTTGATAAAGTCCTCTAGCTTATTAACATTGCCTGCTCGCCCAAGGAGGTCTGCCATACAAGAGAAGTGCTCTATTCTAGGAGCTAGTCCATATACTTTATCCATTGATTCGAAATGCTTAAATCCTTCGTGAACTAACCCTACATGACTACAAGCTGACAGGACCCCGACAAAGGTAACATGATCTGGCAAATGGCCATGCTGTTTCATTTGTGTAAAAAGCTGTAATGCCTTTTGTCCATGTCCATGGCGTGCATAGCCAGATATCATTGAATTCCAAGAATACATGTTCCTCATAGGCATCAACTCAAAGAATCTTGAGGCATACTCTACCTTTCCACATTTTGCATACATGTCCACGAGTGCACTACCAACAACAACATCAGTTTCTAAGTAAGCTCTTACAGCACATGCATGAACTTCCATACCACGCTCTAACGTTGCAACAGAAGCACAGGCACTCAGAACAGTGGCAAGAGTGAAGCCATCCAATCTTTGGCCCCTTTGCATCATATACCATACCAAATCCATGGCCTTGTTCAGGGAGCCGTTGTGTATATATCCAGAAATCATGGAGTTCCAGCTGACTTCATCTCTTCGCTCAGACATTCTGGAAAAGATAATCTCACAGTCCTCCATCTGCGCACACTTTCCATAGAAAGCTAGAAGTGCATTCTCAATAGCATTGTCATCAGTAACAGAGTATTTTAAGATTAAAGTATGAATTTGACGGCCCAGTTCAATAAGTGAAAGAGAAGAAACTGCTGCTAAAATATTTATAAATGTCACTCTATTAGGACTCCACCCAGCTCGCAACATCTCCCGGAAATATTTTGCAGCCTCTAAAACAGACGCCTCAGAAGTTGCTAGTGCACCAATAAAAGAATTCCAAGAAACTTGATCGTACTCTGGCATAAGAAAGAAAACTTTCTGGCATTCATCGACATAATCAGTTTCAGCATATAATGTAAGAAGAGCATTTGAAACTGAAACATCCCAATCAAGCCCCCATTTGATCCCTTCACCATGTATCTGTCGTCCTAACAAGATCCAACCCAAGCTTGCACATGAACTCAAAGTACTAATAACTGAGAAATTTGAGGGTACCATTCCACTTCTCCTCATTGAATGGAAACAGGCGACTGCTTCCTCAAACCTTTCATTGTGATCAAGGCCAGAGATAATAGAGTTCCATGAGACGACATCTTTACTAGGCATGAGCTGAAAAATTGACAAAGCATTATCGATGGAACCACATTTTGCATACATATTAACAAGTGCATTTCCAAATGGAATGCATACATCAACTAATGCCCTGCGAATCAGGTAAGCATGAACCTCCTGACCCTTTCTCTTCCCTTCCTTTAAATTTGAAAATTCGGTAATAGCACTTAGAAGAACCACAAAGGATTCTGTGCTTATTTCAACCAAATCTTTCATTTCTTTGAATATCTTAACCGCTTCTTCACCCTGGTGCAGCCTTGTCAATCCAACCATTAACCCATTTGTAGTCACTGCATTCCGATCACACATCTGCCGAAAGATTATTTTAGCACAATCGGTTAAACCATATTTTGCAAATCCACTGACTAATGCACTACCAACATACAAATCTTGTGAAAGTCCAGATTTCTCAATCCTAGCTAACATCTGCTCAAGCAGAATCAATCCACGGTCAACCAGAGAGCATGCAGCTGTTACTAAGCTACAAAAGGTATATTCATTAGGCCTGAAGATAAGCTCCGTAGCGTCCCTTTGCATACTTGAAAATAGCTCAAAAGCAGAAGTTGAATCGCCCCTTTGACAATAAACTGAAATGATAGAATTCCACGATGCGGAGTTTTTAATTTGTATTTCATCAAAAACACGCCGAGCATCATCAATGGAACCCCAGCAATTTGAATACATGGACATGAGCACATTAGACAAGACCATGTCTGAACCAAATGGAGATTTAGAAATTAATCCATGAATCTCCATCCCGAGTTTAAGCCTAGTTGGACCGCCCTCTTGGCAAGCTCGAAGAGCACTACCAACAGCATAGTGGTTTGGCACGAGACCAGCACACATCATCCCTTTGAACAAAACACAAGCCTCATCAGGCATGCCATTTTGTGTATATCCTGAAATCAAGCAAGCCCAAGAAACAAGGTTCCTCTGGGGCATTTCATCAAACAGCTTCTGTGCTGAAAACAAATTGCGAATCCTGACATAAATGTTGATGAGGGTATTGCACAGGAAAACATCATTGGTAAACCCAGTCTTGTATATGTGCAAATGGAGTTGACGGGCATCTTTCAGGGAACGAGAGTTTTTGTAACGATGGGCAAGTAAGTCGTGATATTCCAAACTCAAAGGAGAATCAAAAGGCGGAGACTTGAGACGAAGCAACTCCTCTGGAATCTTGATTTGAAGTGGAGACACATCAAATGCAGCAAGAGCATGTATTGAACTGTAAAAGAATCGGCGGTGGAAGAGTAGATGTGGGGTGCCACCAAAACATATCATGCTTTTGGAAACTCTAACGAGGCATGTGGGATCAATGTTATGCCAGTGACGACTCTGAGCTGAAGATGCGTGTTCAGAGTCCCTCCTGTATTAAAGATTTTCCTGGGTCCAATTTGCTAGGCGAACTCGGTTCGAGAAAAAGATTGGTTTTTTTAGAAGCGCAGAGGAGCGAAAGTTGACAGCAGAGAGTACAAATGGGCCTAGCAACGAAGGATAAATGGGTCAAGAAATACACACTTGACAAGCCCAACACTTAAATGCAAATGAAATGGGCATTTTCACTTTCATCACACAAAATCTGATGTGGATCACAGGAAATGTGTGTGCCGAGTAACAAAGTGCATAGGGTATACACTTACTGATATTATAATGTATATTAGATTGCTTAAAAGAAAGGGTTACATGGACGCCAAGTCACTAGTGAGGAGAGAGATAAGGGTAGGATCCACCAAGAAAATATCTAAAGCGATAGGACATATGTGACTCGTATGGCCATAGACAGTCATAGGGAGGAACACACTGAAACCTTCGAGAAATGGCTGCAAAAATGACTCTCTCATCTCCCCTTACCTTCAAAACTTCGTTTCTGCCAAAGCCACCATCACTTTCTCCAGCTTTATATCCACTTAGCTCCCGCAGAACAAATGTTGTTGGTGGTGTCAAAGTTCATGCAAAATTGGGTAACATGCACTCACTCACTCACCTCCCATTTTTATTTTTCTTTTGCAATTATACATTTTCTGATTCTGGTGTAAATATTAAGTGAGTTTGAGATGATGATAACCTTAGGAATATGGGTATGGTGCTATTAGGTGGCGGTGGCGATGAAGAAACCAAGAAAGGAGGGAAGAAGAAATTCATAACCAGAGAAGAAGAACCTCAACAGTAACATTTCCTGTTTTTTGTTCCATAACTGAAAAGTGATTACATAAAAAATGTTAATTTATTGTGTGGCGCAGGTATTGGCAGACAGCAGGGGAGAGGGAAGGAGAGAATCCAATGAAGACACCTCTTCCTTACATTATCATATTTGGCATGTCAACCCCTTTTGTGATCTTGGCCATTGCTTTTGCTAATGGTTGGATTAAGGTACCTGTTCGATGAGATGAGATGATGAGGCCATAGATTTTCATTACAGACAAGAGACAACACTTCATTGTCTATTCTATTTACCCATGTTAATTCTCGAGTCTTGAGCAGAGAATTTCTTTCAACTTTTTCACATTTTGTACGGATACCATTATGTAATGTATCATTTTAATTAACAAGAGCTTAGTCCTACCCCCGCTGTCTATGAGAAGCTATTTCAGCATACAGTTGAATAAAATCATTCGATTACAGCTGTCCATCAGCTTAATTTTTTGAAAAAGATAGTTCTTGACATGATATCAGAGCTTTTGTGCATGTTGCTGATTGATGTGGAATGCAAAAACTACTAATATTAGATGGTTGCTAATGGTAACCAACTGGTGATTAGAAAGTTAATGAGGGAATTTCGTGCTAGGTGGTCCGTTTGGATCTCGGACTTGGAATTGCAATGCATAAGTTCAATTTGATTTAGAATTAGACTATGTTTTGGTGTTGTGATTCTAAAGGTATAGGTAAAGTTTAAATTTTATGTATAAGTTCGCATCATGTAATGATACATTCTAACCACAAAATGAAAATCTGCATCAGAGCATGTGCAGTTAGTAGCATTTGGCATTAGCCAATTTCAAAACATAAGACCTTGAAAGCAGAACAGCTGCTATGAATATGCATTGTTTATATTCACAGCCTGAATGAATAATATTCCCTTAAGTTGTTTTTACATAGAAAGAAATTCTTCTCTCGCCTAATGCAATCAACTTGCTACATAATTAGATCAATGACCTTAACAAATAAAATGTTGTCATAAACACCACTTTAAATGAAGCAAGTTCAACAGCAGATAAAAGTTGAACAATGCTTCATCATCTTTCCCTCCTCAGCGACTTGTACAATACCATAGTTACATACTTGTGTTCAAACTTATGAGTTGAACGTAGCGCCACAAATTCGTCCCTGTCGGCTTTGTGAATGTATAGGTGGTTCAATTCCAGATGTGGGGGTCTAGGGAGAAGGCCACTCTCTCTTATGGATGAAGAAGCCTCTTCTCTTATTGTCACCGGCATTTGTGGCGGTAATTCAGGCGGAGGCTTACCAAACTCATCGTTGTTTAAGAGTACGTTGTCATAACTCCATGGTGGCGATGGAGGATCGTCCATATCAGATAACCTTGCAAGTGTTTCTGGAATATAATCCTGCAAAATATTGTTTAATCATGAAGCTTGGTGAGACTATTTTAGAGAATCAAAGGGAAATGATGTCCAAATGCTAGTTAATTTATGCACATAGGAATAACACTTATATGTCGCTCAATAGTTGGTAAAGTGGAACCTTTTTTTTTACACAAAATGAGACATTGAACAGAACAAAGCAAACTGTCAAATGAATTGATCATCATGTTAAATGAGTTATATACTAAAATATAACACTTGTGAAGATATAGCTGATGAGATCATCTAAATATATCCTAAAAAATAAACCATAAAGTTACCTGCAAATCCAATATGTTGTAGGCATAACCAGAATCATCACAAGCAGATGTGAACTCTGGAGCATAGATCAAATAGCCATCTACAATGAAACGGTAGTGATAGATACCAATTGGGAGTGTTTTCACGATCACAAAAGTTTGACCTACGCGCTGCAAGGGCTCCCTGACATGAAAAAAAAAAGGTAGAAGTTTATCATCATATCATAGTGCAGCAATACATTATTGAATTACACTCGCACTGCATAACAATTAAACTCTATCATATTGTTATTATTATGATGTAAAAGCATAGATTAGATGGTAACCTCCTCTCCCAATTGTCCCATGATCCTGCAACAGAAACATCAGTGCCTGCATGATTCCATGTGATCTTTACGCGTTTCAACCTTTCATGAAGCACTGATTCTACATATCCATCTTGCAGCAATGCATGCGGCTGGAACAAAATATATATATTTGACACAAAAATCTCAACTAAGTATTATGTTTTGCATAGATTTTCACTTTTGTATGTTAAACTGAGAATGGAACAAACATCACAAAAGAGAGCATCTAAATTCTAAAGAGAGTAACAAGTCTCAGCAGAAAATTGATATATTTGGTCAATATTTCATAACCAACCAACCCCTTATGATACCTCCACCTTAAATTTCTATAAACTGTAATAACATCCAACTTTCATTCATGTCACTGCTTCAAACAGATTTCTTTCCCTTCCCCCTCCTAAAACTAATCCACTCCTTGTCCTAGTTCTTTTAACACATAAGACAAGAACAAAAAGAAAGAAAACCCCATAATTTTTTTCTTCATAAATAAAGAAAGAAATTTTAAAAGGGATAAATTCTAACCTGTTGGATGGCCAAGGGAGAAGGTGGTGGTTGATATGGTCTATGCCTATTGACATTACTGCTGCCAAGCAGCAATTCAGGGGCCACAAGTCTCATATCCTGTGCTTCTTCCTCATCCTCTTCCTTTTTAACTCCAGAAGTGCCTTCACCGTCTTTTCCTTTGCTGTTACTTCCCATCACTAAAATTGCTACAATCCCACACTTTTTCTTTTCTTTTTTTAGTTGCAGTCACTATATATATGTTGTTGTTTATCCTCCGAATCAAATTGACACAACAAAACTCCAGCACAAAAAGAGAGTAGGGAAGATGACATCCATGCTCATGAACAAGGGAAGCTGCAAAACAAGACAAATCCATAAGATATAGAAGAAGAAAGAACAGAGAAGGAAAAAAGAAAAAAAAAATCAATCTGGCATAATAACCATTTCTGTGCATAAAAAAAGGAAAAGAAAAGAAAAGAACAAACCCACCCTTGAATGCAAACCAGGAATTGATTCAAGGTAGCAGAGTGCCATTGTTTGATGAAGAACCTCTCTCACTTTTTCCTCTCAGCCTTAAAAAGCAACTGAACAAATGCAAACAGGGTTTTTGTTCTCCAATGAGTTTGGAAGATTCTGCGTTGGACTAATTATTATGACACACTGTGTCTGTGTGGTATTAAAAAGGAAGAATGTTCCCCTGCTCTCAGGAACAGAACAAACAACCAACCTAACACTCTGTTGTAATCAAGAACTCTGCATACCGCATACCTTTTTTCTTCTCTGTTTTGTAAAAGAGAAATCAAATCAAAAGCTACACAAAATATTTATTATTGTTATGGAACATAATGGGTAACTTACACCAGCTAAATCAACTTGTTTTCATCTTTAATGGAATTTGAAGTCAAAAAGGCTTGTTTATAAAAAGGAGACAGAATATTTATATATGTATGTTAAAGGGAAAAAAAAATATATTCAAAACTTGCTACTTGTTATTTAACTTTATTCAGGAAAATAACATTGCGCTTACAGTCTACACAGGAAAGCATGGGTTGTTATAATTGGACTCGACATGTTAATCTTTGTCTTTTTCTACCTTGTTTTTCAGTTTCTTGTCTTTCCCCTATTATAAAGTTTAATTAATTAATTAATAATTTCGATACTAGTGCATTTCTTTATTATTTATTAAAATATGATACACGTCCATAAGTTCAATTTCAAGTTTTCAATTCAATTGCTTATTGAGTGCAATATCTCAAAATACCATTGTTTGCTAGGCACAGATTATTTGTTGTGCAAGTAATGGTGAGAGCGATTAGCGAAAGGGATTGGTACCGCTGATTCATGTTGGCATATATGTTTTGATTAGTATTAAACCACCGATTACTATTTTATTTTGATTATTGTTGGAGGTGATAACTCATACGCTATTTTAATACTAATAATATTATCTAGTAGCACATCTTATCTTATAATATACAAAGAGGGGTTTTCTTATAATACAAGAGACACAATAGGGTTCTTTCTTGCTATCGAATTCATCGACGGTTTCATCTTTTTCTAATGCGTCTGCTCCCTTGAAACCAACAAGTTGTGCCCATCAGGTGGTGACAAAATCCCTTGTTGGGGAGTTTATGGCTCTGTGTTACATAGATCACTCTTTTGCTAATAAGTTAATTACTTTATAGTTGAATTTGAAATACAAGATTGGTTCCCCGCTTTGAACCATTTTTTTCCCTTCTAGAATTTCGTAGCTATGCCAAATTATATAATGAAAGTCACTTAGACAGGCAATTAAAATATGTATGCATACTTATTGACTGCAATGTATTAATAAATGTAATCAAAGGCATTATTCCCCCTTTCCACTTCTTATGTAAAGAAAATTATTACATGATCATGAAATATTAAATAATTTATATTCTATTTAATGATAAATGACATTTAAATATATTTTTATTTTAAATGACATTTTATTATTGGGTAAAGCATGCAATTCACCTCCATTTTTTAATGATCATGCAATAATTCGCATTAACCCTTATGTGTATTATCCAAAAAAATTAAAGCTTATGTATCCTGTAGTCAACTATACACGAATAATGAAGGGTGGGGGAGGGGGTGCCAAACCCAAATAAATTCTCCCACGATCAAAAGCAGATAGATACTTATGGATTTTTCTTTTCTTTTTCTCTCTCTCTGTTTTTTTTAACAAGCATATATTCACTAAGGCGAAGTTAAGATGCAAGAATATAGCATCCCAAGATTCCAAAGTTCAAGCAAGCATGTGAAAAACTAATTTAAAGCACGATAGATTCTTCGTTAGGCCTTTTGAAAGTTATATTAGACAAGTAGCTAGCTCCACATATCCCTTCATTCATGATCAATTCCACCCAATTTAACTTTACCAATGGAAGGGCCTCTCATGTAGCAAATTAAAGTCCCCTAAGTATCTAATATCTTCCCATGTGGTTTGTTTTATAATTTCCAAAAGGAGTCAGCAGCACAATAGGTGCTAGTTGAGCATGTCTTAATCCACTATAAAGTTTGTGAGAGCAAATTATGGAGGAAAGTGGGCATCTCCTTTTTAAGCATCCAATCAATTATAACAAGACCTCAAAAGTTAACATATATATGGTAGCCAGTTTTTGCCACAACTCCTTGCTTGGTGTCGATTAAACATCACTAATTGGGTAGTCTTTCTTCTCTTTGAGAATCAAAATGTAAAAATTAAAGGAGGTGAAGATCAATGAGAGGGAGAGGACCAGAGTACACATGTTGAAATGTTGTGAAATGCAGTCTTATTTTCTTTGATCCACTTTATTTGTTATTTTTACCTTTTTTTTACATTAAAAAATTAATGCATTTAAATATAATTATGTTTAAATAAATTAATTTTTTTAATGTATTTAAAAAGTGAAAGTGACAAATAAATTAATTAACTGCAATAAGTTACTACAATAGTTGAAAGCTAACATATATAGCATTGGTAGCTAGGTGTTTGGTGTGTGTATACAAGTCACTACGATATTTAATTCTTTGGTTTTATGCGGACCACATTGTTTTATTATATATATTTGTAAGTTAATAATCAATTTCATCATAATATTTTTTATTTTAGAAGCATCAATTCAATCGTTACATTTTTTACTTTATCATTAATTTATTTTGAAAAAAACTGACATCAATTTAATCTTAAAATTTTAAAACTAACATTCATTTAATTTGACTATTACGTTAATGAAATTAATAAATTTGAATTATTAAACTAAAATGATATTATATTTTAAAATAATAGAATTAAATTGAGGTCAATAATTTTTTAAAGATAAGTTGATATCAAAGAAAAATTAAAAATGGACTAAATTGATTATTTACTTTATATCTCACGATAATTACTCTCTTATATTAAATATTCAAATAAATTATGTGGACCTTTAAGTCAAGGGATGGAACTTAGGTTTTTGAGAATGACAACCTGAAGAAACTAGCACATGATTTCTTTCAAGATCTCTATACCCTTGACACCATTCCTTCTCCTTTTGTGCTAAGGAATTGCTTCCCTCCTATTAGTGATGAAAATAAAGAAATGATTCACGCTCCAGTATCATCAGAGGAAATACAAAGAACTCTTTTCAGTATGGGCGGTCTCAAGGCTCCGGGACCAGATGGCCTACAGGCACTCTTCTTCCAAAGCCAATGGGATATTGTTAAAAAGGACAGTGGAGAAAACTATTAGAAATCTGTAGAAGCATCCTTCTCAGATTGGAAGCATTAATGAGACTTTTATCTCGCTCATCCCCAAAGTGGATCATCCAGAAACTATGGCCCAGTTCTGTCCTATTGGTCTCTGTAATGTGATATATAAGTTACTTACCAAGATCATTGCAAACCGTTTGAAGCCCATTATGAATCATGTTATATCTCCTCATCAATGCAGTTTCATTCCGGGAAGATTGGGTGTGGACAACGTAGTGATTGCGCAAGAAGTCATTCATAGCATGAGACAGAGAAAGGGTAAAACTGGCTTTCTCGCTATTAAGATTGACCTTGAAAAGGCATATGATAGGTTGAATTGACACTTTATTATTGATTCTCTCAAAGATATGGGCATCCAGAATGGGTTGATAGAGATTATCTGGCATTGCATCTCGTCCTCCTCTATGGACATTCTTTGGCATGGTGATCGCACTGGGATTTTTCATCCTTCGCGGGGTATTCGTCAAGGAGACCCCCTATCACCTTATATGTTTGTTATTTGCATTGAGAGACTTTCTCAGCTTATTTGTGCAGCTGTAGAGGATGGTCTGTGGAAGCCCGTCTCGCTCAGTAGAGGAGGTCCCAAAATATCGCATCTTTGTTTTGCGGATGATCTATTTTTGTTTGTTGAAGCTTTTATGATTCAGGTTGATATCATTAAGCACTGTCTGCAGATGTTCTGTAATAGTTCTAAACAGAAGGTGAGTATGGAGAAGACAAAAATTTCTTTTTCCCTGAATGTTAATCATAATCGAGCTAAGGAGATTGCGGATGAGTTAGGTTTTTCTTTGTCTCATGATCTCGGGAAGTACCTGGGTATTCCTCTATTTCATAAAAGAGTTAACAGCCAAACCTTCAGTAGCTTAACTGATAGACTTAGCCAGCGCTTGCCAAACTGGAAAGCTTCCTCCTTTTCTTTGGAAAGTAGGCTGACGCTTTGTAAATCTGTGATTGAAGCTAGCCCCACTTTTACTATGCAGACTTGCCTTCTCCCAGCAAAGGTTTGTGACTTCATTGATAAAACGGCTAGAAATTTCCTTTGAGATTCTGTTAATGGAAGAAGACGTATCAGCCTGGTCTCTTGGAACTCAGTCTGTAGACCGAAAACAAATGGAGGGCTTGATCTTTGTCAAGCTAGATTGTCGAATATATCCTTCTTGAAAAAACTCGGTTGGGGTCTTATTGTGAACAAGGAATCTCTATGGGTCCAAGTTTTGAGGAGTAAGTACAGATGTGGAGAGGCCATTATTCCTGAAGTCAAGCCGAGGACTAACCAATCAAATACTTGGAAAGGCATTACAAAAGCTTGGCAACATGTCCATGATAACATTATATAGCGGGTGGGCAATGGGAACACTATCAGGTTTTGGAAAGATCACTGGATTCCTGAGTTTTCATCGTTGGAGGCTCACTCTTTAGTTTCATTACCACAGTCTGATCTCCATCTCACTATTGCTTGCTTTGTGAATGATGAAGGTAATTGGGATTGGGCTCGCATTTCCCCTATTTTACCTGATAACATTTGTAATCTGATGATAGCTATCCATCCCCCTTCCCCTAGTCTAGGGGATGATTATGTTGCCTGGGCTCCTGGCCATGACGGCTCTTTCTCTATTAAATCTGCTTATTCTACTCTATCGGGTGAGGATTCAATGCACATCAGAGACCCCCTTCTCAAGTTAATTTGGAAATGAAAAGGGGTTGAGCGGGTGAAATCTTTTCTCTATCTGGTTTCCAAAGAAGCTTTACTGACTAATGCGACTCGTGCGAATCGTCACCTTTCTTTGGATAGCTCCTGCCCTCGATGCTCTAATCAGGCTATGGAGACCATCTTGCATGCCCTACGAGATTGCGAGGTAGTTTCGAGGTTTTGGAAGAGGTTGTTGCATCCCTCCTGTTGGCATAATTTTTTCGAAGCATCCCTTCACACATGGCTTTTGAAAAATTTGAAGCAAGGCCATCATTTTGGTTGGTATGGTGACCAGGAATGGCGCTCAGTGTTTGGTTTAGCCCTTCATTACCTCTGATATGTTCGTAATGATTTTATCTTTAATAACTCTTCCCCTAGTGTTAGTGATCTTTGGTTCTCCTTTGGATTGAGGCTTAAGCATTATTCTCTTCCGAGACATATATACTCCTCTTCTACCTCTTCTAACTCGGAGGAACACCTAGTTTGTTCGCGCTCCCCTTCACCTGGATGGGTGGTAGCTGCATTGTGATGGTTATGTGCTTAATTTTAGCAGTGCAAGTTGTGGGGGTCTTATTAGAGACGAATTAGGAAGCTTTGTTACAGGCTTCTCGGTTAAATTGGGTTTGACATCCATTACCACAGCTGAGCTGTGGGGCATTTTGCATGTGTTAAATATTACATGGCGGGGTGGTTTCAAGTATGTGCGTGTTGATTGTGATTCACAAAGTGCTATTAAGCTTATCCATAATTGTCATAATCACTTACATCCAACTGCCTCGATTATATCTCGCATTCGCGAACTTCTATCAAGGAATTGGGTGGTGCGCATTCAGCATGTCTTCTGGGAATCTAACCGAGTTGCGGATTGTCTTGCCCATCTGAGTCATAATCTTGATAATTTTGATATTGCATATTTTGATGTAGCTCCGGTAGCGAGTCGCCCGCTTCTTTTGAATAATTTGATTCAGATCGTGTGGCCTTGTGGGGGCTAGCTCTTGTTTGTCTTTCTTTGGGCTTTTGCCCCTTTATCTACCAAAAAAAAAAACTATTACAGTGACTTTTCATAATTTCTTTCATGACTAATTTCTTTCACTATAGCTACTTGTTGAACTAAAATTATGTATGGTTTACAGGTTTAAAAAAAATGTTACGTGAGAACACAAAAATAATTATTATTTTATTTCTGACAGTTCTGATTTGTAAAATGGATTTGGTTATCTCTTAAGTGAGATTAATATACACACAAATATTAATTTAAGGGTATAAACTTCTTACTCTTATCCCTATAAAATAACATTAAAAAACTCACTGTAAAGTTAACATTAAAAGAAAACATTAAAATAAATTTTATAAGTCTCATTTTAGTCACAGGATCATCGACATTTTGGTGTTGTGAAAAAAAAAAAAACGTGAATACAATTAATACATCATAAATGGTAACTTCAAAGTTTTTCCCATGTAAATTTTAATTAGAGGGAGCATCACATGAGCTGTATTAATAATGTGCAAGGGACATATTTGAGATGCCACCAAAGGGATCAGTGAAGAGTTATTTGTATTTGTTACTCTCCATCGGTTAAACAGAGGACTTATATTTTATTACATACATATATGTGTATGTGTGTGTATGTGGGGTTATTTATTTGGATGGTGACGCATATTCAATGAGAGAAAAAGTAAAAATACGCCAATGGCATCACTTTCCTTGCCTTAAGGAATAAATAAAGCACACTAATTAAGTAGCTAGCTGTCAGCTTCCTGGCGAAGTCATGAATGTTTATTTTTATTTTTTATTCTGTTAGTTCTCTCTGGGTTTATTGAAAAAAGTCTTCAAAGAGCATTTGTATAGTAAATAAACGAGGTGTTATTAATATTAATTTTATATGAAAATTTATACTTTAATTATTATTAAATGAAATTTTAATGATGTAAGAGTTTTATTAAAATTTTATCTAATAATAAATAAAATATAAATTTTTTACATTGTTTCATATAAAATGTGTATATTAATGTTTCTCTTTACGTGTATATGATAAATAAGTGTGACACGAAATAAAATATGGTTTTGCATTGCAACATGAGATCGATGGGTCAAATAAAATAAACCCTCTGATTTGCGATGGCCAAGACAAATATGAATCAACCATATGGTAAAACAAAAATAAGCAAGTTATTGCAGACCATGGTTAATTTAATTGCCTCCTAGCATAGCCAAGGGCTGTTTCATCATGTATATATATGTGTATATATATATATATAGTACTATTATATTATCATAGAGGCTGTATTGATCTTTATTGTATTTTCAATGTTCATTTTCTTATTAATTTATATGAAATAGGAACCTCCTAACCAATGACGAGTAGGTAGGTTACTTTGAATTTTCAGCCCGTGCCATGCGTGACTGTTGAGATATATATTTCACTTTTCTTCATCATTTACCATAAGGTTCTTAAGGTTACGTACTTGACCGTTAACGCCAAAGTGAACAAAAATGCACAACAAAATATATAAGCATACATCTAATTAATGAAGATAGAACTCATATTAATAACATTTTTTATATTTATGTAAACTAATTAGGGTAAGTTTTATAAATAATAACGTTAACAATTGAACAATATTGAAAATTTCCTAGTCCTCAGAATTGCCAGTTTTCATACTTATTACATGTGTAAGCACTGGATTCAAAGCAACAAGACTATGTTAAGAGTGGTCAATAGTGAGGACGAAGATGAACATAACATTATAGTATGGTCCCCTCCAATCTTATGTGAATTGAAATTGACGATCAAATGGGAAAACATTCCCTAGTTGAACTTGCATCCCAGCAGCACGGCAATAGCACTAGGATTTTGTTTTCTCAAGTTCCTTTTTCCAATAATAAAGCTATCTATCTGCTCAAACCTCGAAGCCAGAAAAGTATTCTTTTACATTAATTAATTAATTAAATAAATTAATTAGAGAGTAAAGCGTGATCCTTTTCATAATGGTTTAGGGTACATTTGGCTTTCTTTACGAAACTAACAATTGTAAATGGTTGAGGAGGGGGAATCATTACCTTGTTGCTTTTTTGCTGAAAAATGTGGTTTTTTATATTTACTTATTATTTTATCTCCATTTCATCGTATTAGTATGTATAAAGTTTTGATCTACATTCAGGAACTTTTTTTTATTATTATTATTTATTCTTATCTCCATTTCATTGTATTAGTATGTATAAAATTTTGATCTTCGTTCAGGAACTTATAATTTTAAGTTGTAGTATATGTATTTGATAATTTAGAACGCGCGCGGCTAATTAATCTTAAATTTCCACCGCTTGATTTTGCTCAAATTAATTTCATTTGTATTTTGAGCTTAGTTACTAACCCTATTCTCTCCAAAGGGTATTATTTTGGTTGATTTCTCAGAATATTCTCCCTCTTGATAAATGATAGACTAATTTCTATGACCAAAAGTTTAATTGAACATGATATATTCTCTTCTAACAGCATTCTTTTTTAATACACATAATCTAAGACCATATTTTTAAACTCAATGTCTAACCAAGACCTTGTTGATATTTGCTAGGTAATTAAACCTTGTATTTTTTTTTAATGACATTTGAATAGAAATGCATGCAAAACTAACTTGTAAAGTGAAATTAAATGGTTTTGCGATTAATCATTCGCTACTTAATACTTAACTATGATGTTAAAAAAAAAAAAACAGGCTTATATCATGAAGTTGTATTATCTCTTTTGTCCTTTGACTAGTGTTTTAAAAACTGAACCATGCCTGATAATTAAAGCGATTGAATCTTAAACTGATCGTGCTTTTAGTTAAAGTAATTTCTGATTTAATTTTATTTTAATCAACACAGTATCTCAACATCAAATTTGACCGCCGGTTAAATCGATTAAACTATGATACCTCAACATTACTTTCCAAGAGAGTTCAAAGATCTCAATGCCAAAATCACATCCATGAATATTGCCAATAGATGACAATAAATGTTTTATAATTTTGTAAAGTATAACATTGTAAACATGATAACGTTGAAACATATTTAATACATTTCTTAATTTCAGATTCGTACATCATAACTCTAGAGTCAAACTAGGTTATTTTCATTTTGCTCGTGCTTACATAGGAAGTACACAAAAACTCGCATTTTTATATTAATCTACATTTATAGGGAGACAAGATCGAGGTTAATGGAACAATATTAAACATATTGCTGTGGCATACAAAGCGGAGGTTGCTGCTTCTAGTGCTGTAATAAAGGGGAGCAATCTTATTAAACCCAGTAATTAAAGTTTCGTTAGAGACTACTCCACAATTACACAAGGAATATGATCAAAATCCTTTGTTAACTGACTAATATTTCAATTTCAGCCGTGTCAGAATGTAACTCTATTTTTCAGCCATGATTGACTTAATTTCTATGAAAATAATTTTGCAACCAAAATAAATAAATAAACAACGGTATGGAAGATAAAACGATTACAAAATATTAAGTCTAGTGGCAGATGATGACAAAGCACGTAAGGGTTGTTAACTTGTTATCCTTGCCTTACAGCATATTCAAGCATGGGAGCAATTTCAACTCTTCGGTACCAAGAATTGTTACGCAGAATCAAATTCTAGATCACTTGATCATGAAGATTCTCACACTTTATTGAGAGACCACTCTCCCAAAATATTAAGTTATTGGATAAAAGTAAACGAATGATTTTATATCTTAACATTCAAAAAACTTATTATCTTGTCAAAGATGTTTGACACAATTGATAAGAAAACAGATTGTATTCTAAAAGGAAATGAGTTCGATTCGTGCTGACCCTGATAGAATGACCGGTATCAAACCTATTTAAATTTCTCATATAAAAAAAAGGGAAAGAAAACTTATTTCCTTGATGATCTTTTGAGAGACAAACTCCTACATGTCTAATGGAAAGAGCAAATTGGCAATGGGTTTGGTTTCACTCAAGTAAATATACTAGTGAATATGAGTATATGAGTTATGACTAAATAAAGTGGTATGGAGACGCAAGTGTGTGTAGCCACTTGTAAACAATGAGAGGCAATATAATATAACATAATTCTGTTTCTAATTGAGCTGCAGAGAAATGACAGAATGGGAAGAAAAAATAAACTGTATAGAGGGCTCCTTTGATAATTTTTTTAATAAAAGTGATAGCATTGAAGTTGGAGATGGAGGAGGTGCCATTTGTTGAGCTCAGACGTTAGCACATGGCTTCTCTACTTCCAACCTCCTAAACGGTAAACTATTACAAACCAGTGGGGGGGGGGGTTTGGTGGGTTTTTCAAGAGAATCAGATCAGTTGCAGGGGAAACAACCAAAATTGGTCTTAATTTAATGAAAGTAAGCAACCCCCTTCTTTCTTTTTTTTTTATTCCCTTCATTTTTTTTAAATGTCCAATGCAGGACTTGGGAACTGTGATTCTTTCATGATGCAAACTGCATAGTGCATAGTAGTACTTCAGTACAAGTACTCCAGGCCTGTTGTTTTAGGTATTGCAAAGCCCTTCAGTTTCACTATCTGTTCCTCATCTTTTCAATACAGCCTACTACCACTACCTTGTCTTGCTTCTTTTTTATTTTTGACAGATATATGAATAGTAGATTCAATTGCAAATCCTAGCACTACACACACACAATTTGTTTGCTAGTAACCCTATTTCCATGTTGAGATACAAGAAACACAGTATAGAAGGTCAAAGAATAGGCTTAATTCTTGAAAACCCTTACACCTTTAGCTGATTCCTGCATCTTCAATCTAAAGTAAAACATCTACCAATGCCATCATTGTTATATTTGGAACTCGTTTAGTTCTAAACTCGAGAGGAAAAAAAGAATTAGAAATTGGATGTACCCTAGGCCCATGTTTTAGTTTGTTCTCCTAAGCTCACAAAACAGTTGTGTCCGCTGCTTCTTTTGATCTGATCTAATTGAGTTAAAGCCCCTTTAAAGTATTTACTATTCTTATTTCTTTTGAATTGTTTTTTCTTTAGACAAAATACACTTTTTTTGGTCCAGGTCACGAACTAATTATAGGCTTTCTTTTTTGGCAACTCATGGGGTTGGAAAGCAAAGTCAGTAATCAAATGCATTCTTGTTCTTTGTTGTTCTTATTCAAGAATACTACACCCTCATGGATGGCTCTCCTTGCTCTCCTGCTTCTTTTTTCCAGCTACCTGCTGTTGGGATTTGGGTATTTTTCTATCCTCTACACATCTCTAGCACTGCTTTTCTCAACTCTTTTCTACACAGTGTCAAAGCACAAAGCACTAGTGGAAGAAAATGTTCCGAGCCCTCCTGAAGAGGGAAGCTCAGACCACTGGGAAATCATTGCACCATCCCCATTGTGCAAGAAGCATCATGAGGAGGCAGTAACAGAAGCAGCAGCAAAGGAATTAGCACCAGAAGATGTTAACTACTCGGCCACATCACCGCCAGGTTTGATATCAGTGAGTGAGTTTCAAGAGCAGTTTTCATCTAATTCTGAGGACTCTGAAGAGGTGGATTGGCCATTCCCATATGCTGTGGACCACAGCCCTGATTGCTCTGATGGGTCAATCTCTGATGAGGAGAGCCTCATAGAAATTGCACTTCCAAGTGGACACTATGTGGGTCAAGAGAACAAGGATACTGAGGCAAAGTACAACAAAAAATGCAGTCTGCAGCAGAAGAAGAGGGATCAGTTATCATCAGCTGCTGAGGCTCTCTTCAGCCATCAGAGCCTGATGGAGTTCTTATCAGAGCTTAATGATGTGAGTGAAGAAGAAAACTTGATAGAGATTGACATATCCATGGGTTCCATTAAGTACTCAAGGTTTGAAATAAAAGCTTGAGGTTATACTTGCACTACTTGTTTTGGAAGTTCAATAACTGTTTCCAAGTTCTTTTTTTTATATATCCACCTGGATATATTTGGTAGGATTTTGGAATTGTAATACTTACTATGATAAGCTTGTATTATTGTGTTATATAAAGTGTTGTGCAGTGTCAGCTTCTGTTCCTCATATCCATTGATAGGTACCCAAACCCCTGGAGAGCCCATCCCCAAAAGCTAGCTGTTAGGGAGGGAGAGCCAAGAGCTTAAATACCCCATCAAGCAGCCCATACTACCCGATGTGGGACTTTGCCCATACAAAGTCCCTATCAATACACCCTCCCCGGAAAGCCGACGTCCCGGCGGCTCCACTCTATGGCGCTTCACTCGGCCCTGGCCGGTCAGCCCCTCCGCAGGTAGCCCTTTCCGATGCGTCGACTACCGGCTCTGATACCATTGATAGGTACCCAAACCCCTGGAGAGCCCATCCCCAAAAGCTAGCTGTTAGGGAGGGAGAGCCAAGAGCTTAAATACCCCATCAAGCAGCCCATACTACCCGATGTGGGACTTTGCCCATACAAAGTCCCTATCATACTTTGGATACTCATTAAAGTGCGTTGTATTATGATGTATGACATTGACCCCCCCTTTCTTGAATTCTAATTAATGATCATTAAAGTAACAAAACTAAAGTTGAAAGAGGTTGTATCTAATTGATTGAAATTCCACAGGCTAACATTTTTTTTTCTACCTGACTATTGCTTTAGTTCCCCCTCTTGCATTCTGCACCTTAAACTCTCTTCCAGGATCAAGAAACAAATCACATTTTAGATTACTCATGTATGAATTGAATGTTTTTCGTTGCTAGATTCTCTTCTGATGATTGAATATGATTTGCAAAATAATGTATGCAGCAAAGAGTCACAGACTACATCTAGCAGGTAGGATTAGTTGCAATATTGCAAGTTAGTTAGCGGCTAGCATCAGTTTATCTTGCTCAAATTTGTTTTTTAGTTTAGTTCTCTCGCTTAATTGATTAATATAATATATATATATATATATAGTAACATTTATAGAGTTCACGAAAACGACGTTTGTGATTGTGACCCTTTGGCCTAGTCTAGTGGTCTCTATCATAAGGGAATTAAAAAACTTAAGACGATAATCTTATGGGAATTAGACAGTATTGCGGGCTGCTGATATATACAATTGAAGAGTGACCTCATAATATTCGACTCACTAATATTGTTCACCCTCCTTGAATTGGAAAATCTTCAAAGTTCCCCTTTGAGGTGGTTACTGTGGCCACTTTGTCAAACATCAAATCATGTTCCAAACACTGATGGATGAGCTGCAGAACTAGCTAGCAGTTCATTTTGTTTTTCTTTGTCAAAGAGCATAATCGTGCTTATTTTTAAAGCAATTTCATACATCGGTTGGACATATTATATACTCTTTTTGTGAAATAGTTCACACATTCTGTGATCTAAGCATGGCTTTGACACAAAGCAACAACTCTTACAAGATGAGGAAATTAAAGCCAAAAACTGCGTTGCTTGTGATCTCTTGAATCTCTCAAAGGCCAAATAAGATTGAGCATAATATATATAATGAAGAAAAGTTTCTACTAACTTCATCATCATGATATAATTATTACTTTGCTAGCTAATATTACCTCTAGTAAAATTAGTTAACTTCGTTTGATCTTTCATGCATAGATATACATATAAATATATATATATATATATATATATAAAATTAATTTTTGCGCAAATCATAGCTTTTTGGTCTNTATTATATAACAATAAAACTTAGGTGCGTACATATACTGCCATGTAGAATTAGAGATATCCGTACCTGTATTGAACTTGCAGACACATACGAATTCAACTAGAGAAAAGAGCAACTTTATTTTCTGAAATTCAGGAGCTTTTTTAGTTGAGAGAGAAGAGGGGACTGCAGAAGTTGGTGGGGAGCGAAAAATCTAAAAAGGAGTGAGTGAACCTTACCTTACAGGCTGTGGGGGCACCCATGTTTTTCTTCTCCAACCAACAAATAATGCCATACTTCTATCATAGTCATATATTACACCCAATCTTTGGTTAAGATAGAAATACTATTGAGCAAGTTGTATGCTTTAATTCACATTTCACCTCTCCAAGAGGTTGTTACATTCTCATCATGATCAAAATTATTAGTATAAAAAATGCGCTAATTTGTTTTTATTCATAATAAAGAGAGAAAATGTGAAATCAGTAGTACCCGAACACATCTATTCTATAACGATATTAGTAGTTTGATTCCTAACGCGTAAATAAACGTTACTTATGAATAATTATCCGCGTTAGTCTTAGCAGTTAAGTTTTCCCTCCAATAAGGAAAGGAGCAGATACCCATAGCCTCAGGCACGTGTCGCGTCCAGATCTGGCTACTAGAGTTTCATCGGACGCCCGAAAAGCAGCCACGCAAACCCCGCTGTAATAGGGAAAGAAGCGGCGGAGGAGAAGCCACGTGTCACGGTAGATGCATTATTAGCAGGAGGACCCAACGGAATCCAATCCAATCCAATCCAATCCAATCCCTTGGCGATGGCGGATTCGGACAACGAATCGGGCGGGCAGCTGGGGGGATTGACGAAGGAGCAGGACAGGTTCCTGCCGATAGCGAACGTGAGCAGGATAATGAAGAAGGCACTGCCGGCGAACGCGAAGATCTCGAAGGACGCGAAGGAGACGGTGCAGGAGTGCGTGTCGGAGTTCATCAGCTTCGTAACGGGGGAGGCGTCGGACAAGTGCCAGAGGGAGAAGAGGAAGACGATCAACGGCGACGATTTGCTGTGGGCCATGACCACCCTCGGGTTCGAGGAATACGTGGAGCCCTTGAAGGTTTACCTCCACAGGTACAGGGAGATGGAAGGGGACAAGGCTTCCTCTGTAGGGGGAAACAGGCAGGCCGAGAAGGACGCTTCTGCTGGAGAGTTCAATGGGATGATGATGATGGGGGGCTGGGTTTCATCATTTAGGTAACTCTCCTGGCAGCGCCAGGTAGTTACGTTTGTTCTGTAACTGATTGAGGATTTCAGTTGGTTGGCTATTCTGTTATGAATGTTATTGCGTTTCTACTTGAGATCTACTGCTTGCTACCTACTTAGCAAGGGAGGCCTTGCTGTGTTGTAATTTTCGAGGGACCTTGTGCCATATGTGACATTTATAATATCTACTACTATCTATAGAGAGAACAATTAATTAGTTAATTGTAACCTTCTAATGATAGAGAGGGGGAAGCGAATTAGTGAGCATGTGGTTGTACCTTGTATTATATGTAGTCAATCCAATTCTTAACTCAGATTTGCTTCTCAATATTCCCGACCGACCTCTCTGATGTAATTGCGAGAGGTTTCAACCTTCAAGTGTTGCCACCATTTTGTTTTCTTTTTCTATTTTTTTGAATGCTTTTTCTACCTTATTTATATAGATGGTATAGTGTCGTGTGAGAGTTTTGGATAGATGGACTTCATGATTAGTTAGTACACCATTGGACAGTTTCTTTATTTGAGATCATCAAATAAGGGGGTGGTAATGCTACAATGATCTCATCAATGATGTGTGCTATTTTGCGTGCAGAAAGGAAAGTTGGTGCACAAAATTCGTGGCGGCACAGACATTTGTCTCCATATTTTTGTAGCAGCAAAATGTTTTTTTCTGCTCATTCTTTTGTGGTAAAGACTCTGCGGATAATTCTATTACACTTTGGCTCGTTAGTAAGTAAACTTGATAAATACGAACCCCAATTGGAGTGTGGTAGTTGAGATCAACCGTGTGGCAGAGACTGTCGCTTTTTAGTTTCAACCCTTTCAAGTCTACATCGCTCTGACCTCATTTTAAAGCAGCCACTTTCCCACTGCTACCAGCTGAGCATTCGGCCAGCTTTAAAATATTTGGAAATAATGAGTGCCGTGCAGAGTTGTCAAATTTGTGAGTTTAAGTAAATTTGTGAAGTTTCAATAAATTTGAATCGTAAACTTGACTGGTAAACTCGTATAAGTTTACATAGGTAAAAAAACATGTTATAAGTAATATAATTAGAAACTAAACTTGATTAAATAATGTATTTATAATTGAAATTGAATAATGTTAACTTTAAATTAAATTAATGAAAGAAATATCGTAAATACACCTTAATGCATGACACTTAGTGGTTATGTCATATTTTATTCAGTATCTGTATTATTTTATAGTTCAATAAAAACATAACTCAATTATGATAAATATATGAAATTAATTAAATAAACTCAATATATATTATCTAATATAAACAAAGTTGGATAAGTATCTAACAAAGTTACAAAATTTATACATTTTGAGGTAAACTCGTAGGTAAATTTTAACTCGTAAACTCGCTAGTAGAATCGAGAGTTTACTTAAATTCATATGAGTTTACAAAAAAAGAGTTTACATAAGTGTTAACTCGTTTTGTATAGTAAAATCGTAAACTCTTACGAGTTTACGAGTTAACTCGAGAGTTTAATAACCATAGATGTGCGTACACTTCAACTAAGAATGTCTGCTTTTGGACCCAAGGCCTTAAAAGTTTAGTAACATTTACTCAAAAGGGTAATTTACAGTTACACGTAAAACTCTCTTTCTTTTTTTCACAACATATAAAATTCCCATTATTATTTATTATTATCATTATCATTATGAGCTTTTCGTATTTGCTCTTTTTCTTCCTCACATATTGACTAGCATCTATTATGTTATGTGAACTGTGCGACTCGTGCGTTATTCCTATCTTATAGTAGCATTTCTCTAGTAAAAACCTTCATATAGTACCAGGTTTTAAAGAATAGTGCTACAATATTATTGCCTCTTTTTTGTCCAAGCTACGATATTATTGGTTATGGTTCCCGTTGGTTTAGCGACTTGAATATCGGACTGGGCCACTAGCGTCATCCGCACAAAAATGAAACGATGTTGGGCCCAAACTATCAACTTATATGGCCCACCCAATTGAGGCCTCTACTCGTTCCTTGTTTCTATCCTATTAGCAAGGCCCAGTGAACCTTTGTTCTACAGTTGCAAAATTTTGGGCCTATTTTGTTGACCAAAGTAGTTTATGAGCCCAGTTTGACAAACCCAAACTCCACATAAATGATTCTATTGGGCAGGTGCTTGTAGTTGCCATCGATGGTCCACTGAGATTTACAATAACTTGGATTAGACAAACCTATAATAAATTTCTAAACCTTCTTATATAGAGTGGAAGAAAAACCTAACCGGGTACCGATTAGTAAACCAACTTTGTTTCGACGTTTTTATAAAAAAACCATGACTCGTGCTGTTCAAGTCATCAAATGGAGCTAGCTAGATGCTTGGATCTATAACTCACAAGCTTCATGTGTGTGTATAATTTAGAGGTGGTACGTAGTTGCCTTGTTCCAGTCATCAAACTTTATTAAATCCTAACCACCTTCTGACATTGTTGCAGCTATATTGTAGCTTTGATTATTTATCCCAAAACCATGTACAAAGAAACGCATCAAATCAAATGTCCCTTTGTTCCTTTCTCCGGCAAGACTCTGTTTACTCCATCGTCTCTCGCTTGATATCATCAACAACCTTACTAATGAATATATTTGAGACAGTACAAAGTATTGGCGGTCCCACGATGTTTTTTTATTTCCAAATTTGGTGGCTCGGTCTTTAATTATTGTGAATAATATGATGATGATGACAACTATGTATCAACCAATTCAAAAGCTTAATTTATCTATCTTTGAACAATTATTATCGATGCCCATTCACTTGGAACGTTTGTACATTGAGACTGTTTTATTGAAATATAATTGACACAAAATTGTCACAACTAGCAAATGATGTCGGTCTCGACATGATTTTGTCGCCAATAAATACTTTTAGGTTTTAACATGTTCTCAAGAGAACTAAAGTCAATAAATAATATTACACAAAATTCGTTAGAAATGTAGATATCAAATGGTGCTCTTGCACACACAAATGGTACATTGGTGTCAACAGCAAACAAATATTATTAATTTACATTCAAAGAGAAGCTCTTTCCGGGAACATTTCAGCGCAATTCTTTTTTTTTTAAAACTTTGTGATGAAACATTTCTTTAGTTTAGACTAAAACCAAATTTTATATATAATTAACGTAAAATTAATTTTCGTGCATTTTATAACATAGCCATGTTAAAGGATCAAAGAAAACTATTTTTTGCTTTCAAAATTAACCAGAATAAATTTATTTTTGTTGCGTTTGTTTCACCTACCTTTTAAAAGTCCCCATATACAATAAAAGAAAATATATGTTCATCTTCTATGATTGGAACATGTTGTTATCATTTGTCACGTTCTCTTAGCTTAAGCAATTTATAGCTGGTTGGCTGGCTGGGTGCAATACACCAGGAGTGAGTTTGTGTCATTCTAATTTGGATTTCTTAAGTACAATTATTAAGAAATTTAAAATGAAAGTATTTTATTAAGAAAATAAATTTTTAATATTTTTAATACATTAAAAATTTTAAAAAAATTAATAAAATTTTACCACTTTAAATTCTTTAACAAATATTTTAAAGACATTTTTTAATAAAATTATTCTAAATTTACACCATTGGATTTACCCAATATCCCAAAGTACATGTCTTAGGTTTTTTGTTTTTTTCAATTGAGAAATATCAACACTCACCGAGGACAAGCAGCAAATAAAATGTCAAGGGTACAGAAAACCATGCTAGTTTTCTACTACCTGAAGCGGATAAATTTATGCACCCATGTGAAACATTAGCAATATACGAGAATGCAACCAAAAAAATGTTGCAAAAGAACATCTAGATGCTTTGCAGTGCAGCAGTGAGTAGTGAGGGGTGGTGGGGTCATATAGCGTCGGTGGGATGCCATCCAGTTTGGCTCTCTCCCTCCCTGAACGTGTGAGAAATGCCAACTTGGTCTTTAGAAAAGAAATACTATATTCTCTGTTCACCCTTGCTACAATCAATCCAATCCCATGATGGGCTCCATGTACTACCTAATACCAACCTGGCATCATTTGTCAGCACACAATAACAAAAGAAATTTTTGGTATCATTACTCTGAAAATATATTGATCACATAAATAATAATGCCATTTCAACTTTTATCGTAAGAGAAATCCACCGTTTACATTAAAAAAGAGAGTTAAAATTATGAGTCAATGAGTCATTGTCTCCTCTAAACCACCATAGTCACTAATAAGTGACAAACAAAAAATATAAGATTAAAGATTTCTTTACACTAAAGATATCTATTACATTACAACCACGCCCCCAAACACACACAGTCACACTCTCTTTTCTTATAAACACAGAGACAGCACTCCCACTCTCCCTTACTTCCAAATCTAAAAAACACATAGATTTCATCTGCATTTTCCCTGCTCCTCCAAAAATGAGGAAGCAAGCTGTGTTCTCCCTCCTGGTTATCACCACACTCGCTGTCCTCTCCTCCACCGCGAACGGCGCCGCCGGCAACCGCAACTTCAACATCACCCGCATTCTGGCCTCCCACCCCAGCCTCTCCACCTTCAACCACTACCTCACCGTCACCCACCTCGCCGGCGAGATCAACCGCCGCCAGACCATCACCGTCCTCGCCATCGACAACGCCGCCATGTCCTCCCTCCTCGACAAGCACTACTCCCTCTCCACCATCAAGAACATCCTCTCCCTCCACGTCCTCGTCGACTACTTCGGCGCCAAGAAGCTCCACCAGATTACCAACGGCACCACCCTCGTCTCCTCCATGTTCCAGGCCACCGGCTCCGCTGACGGCACCGCCGGCTACGTCAACATCACCAACCTCAAGGGCGGCAAGGTCGGATTCGCCGCCGAGGACAACGACGGCGCCCTCCACTCCTTCTACGTCAAATCCGTGGACGAGATCCCCTACGTCATCTCCATCCTCGAGATCAGCCAGCCTCTCAGCTCCGCCGACGCCGAAGCTCCGACCTCCGCTCCGAGCTCCATCAACCTGATCTCCATCATGTCCAAGCAAGGATGCAAGTCCTTCGCAGATCTGTTGCGAGCTTCGAAGGCTCTTCCCACTTTCCAAGAAAACGTTGACGGCGGACTAACGGTTTTCTGCCCAACGGATTCCGCCGTTAGCGGTTTCATGCCGAAATACAAGAACTTAACGGATTCGCAGAAAGTGTCGGTTCTGTTGTATCACGGCGTTCCCGTGTACCAGTCCTTACAGATGCTGAAGTCAAATAACGGCGTTATGAACACCCTGGCCACCGAAGGTGCCAACAAGTACGATTTCACGGTGCAGAACGACGGCGAGGACGTGAAGCTGAAGACCAAGGTCGTGACGGCCAACATTGTCGGGACCTTGATAGATCAGGATCCGTTTGTGGCTTATAAGGTGGATAAGGTTCTGCTGCCGAGGGAGCTGTTCAAGGCGGCGCCGGAGGTTGAGGCCCCCGCGGAGTCTCCTAAGGCGGCCAAGGGGAAGAAGAAGGGGAAGGCGGCGGCTGCGGCGGACTCGCCGGCGGATGGTCCGGGTGCGGATGATTCGGAGGCGGATGATCAGAAGGCTGCTGATGATAACGGGGCCCGTGGATTAATTGACGGCGGTGTCAGATCCGTGATGATGGTTTCGTTGAGTTTGTTTGTGGCGGTTTTGGTTGTATAATTGGTTGCATAAAGTGTCGGCAGTTTACTGCTATGGTCAACGTCAAATGTGAGAGATTCTTTTTCTTTTTGCTTTTTTTTCCCTGATATTATTATTTGTGAAGGAAATAAAACAGTGAATAGTGTGATGGATAACCCCCACATGGCTTGGCACTGTCCTTTTCCTTTTTCATTTTTTGGTTTTCTTTTTAATCTTGTAGATTTATATTTGTTTGTTTTCTGATTTATTTATTTCCGTGTGGGTAGATCCAGTCTGTGCTAGGCTCCTGCCAGCTGGGATGCATGCATATAAACAATTTTATATATTTTCAATTAGATTCTTAATGGCTTTTCCTATTATGTTACAGACGAGACGACCATGTGATTAATAAATCATATATAGTTATTATGTATACAGATCAAAGATGCGCACCATGCATTAGCTTCTACTACTTTTTATAACAATATCTGCTGATACAAATGTTGAAGATGTTTGTATTTCCACGATGAAATCAATTCATACGATCCAATATTTTTCTGATTCAATGAATATAATTTTAAATTTTCGAAAGTAGTGCTCTAGTTACCGATGATGTGCTAAGTAGTGAGCAATTTCAATCCAAGAGTGGACTCTGCAGAATTAGCAAGGGACTAAAAGAAACTCTCAATAAAAACTTGTCCGCAACACGAGAAAAAAAGATACTGTTGTTTCCTCACAATCAATTAAAAAGTTACTAAATTATTAGGCGAGCCTACGGTTAAGATAAACGTATCAGAATGGCTAAGAAATTACGTCATTGCGTGAAGTGGTTAATAATGATTCAATTAATCATAGGTCCCCCTAATCATATCAATAGGATGTCCCCAATATGCTTTGCAGCAAGCTAGTGGACTCCAACTGGTCCTCCCCTCCGCTCCACTCTACTGCCATATATGTGTATAGCTCCAAGAAAACTTTCTCCACTTTCAGTTTTATCAATAAAGGATATGCAGCATCAAGCTCATCACTTCTAATGAACAGTACAAAACCACATTTATTACTGCATGATTATTCAGAGAACCAAAGTAACCATGGGCTGAAGTCCTAATCAGTTCTATGCCTAGCAGATTTGTAATTAACAGCAGCACTTACAATAATATATCACTAACTTTTATTCATCGGTATGAAACTAGTAATCAAGTGGTCAATTCACATAAACCAGAGAATTTCACTAGTTGAGTTCATTTACAAATAGTTTTAGTAAATAGTTTATGAGTACGTATTTCAGCAGAGAAGTAAAGGGACCAACCATCTTTTAATGTGGTGCAGAGGGTGAAGTACAAAATAGTCACTGACGCTGATTACAGACATAACTCCAAGTAACTTGCAACTTGTCAAGCTTGCTGATGTTTGGAAGCTAACAACTGGTTACCAACACGGCTATCAAAGTACAGATAGGTCTTTTTACCAAAATAAGATGTAGTGGTAAGTAGGTTAGAAAAACCACTGTAGTCGCCATCCACCTTCAATAAGCATATCTTGGCAATAAGGTCAAAGAGCTCGTTTTCTCGCACGAAAGGCTGGGCTGCATAATGTTCGATAGGCATCCACTGAATTGAAAAGATAACAAACAATATTACTATGTTTGCTGAATTTTGGAAAACTATTGAAGCTACAAAGTTTTCAGCATGCAGCCTTTACTGACTCGCAACGATTTAAATAAAGGATCAATGCTACAAGTTAGAATGGCCACTAATTAAACTTAAAATTAGTGAGATACCGATGAACATATACCTTAGCTGCCTCAATTTCTGAAGCCTCGCTCTGAATGTCAAAGGATTGAGGCCGCAACATGCAAACAAAGAACAAATCCGATTTCTCGAAGAAAGACTTGTGGCTTTGCCTGATAACAAAGAACAATATTGAGTTCAGATTTCAGAGAGCAAATAGTGTGAATTATATGCATAGCTCCATGCTATTTCTTGCATGACATGCAAGCACAATCTTCACAGAACATCAAACATCTGTGGCAACATTCACAATGCCTACTGGTTGATGAAGTTTTAGTTTCTTACCTGAATGCTAAAACTTCAACAAACTCTGCCTCTGTCTGAAAGAAGAATAATAGCAGTGGCATTAGTCTACCCTTGAGGTTAACATGACATAAAAACTCAAAACTTTTTGTATACTGCACCCCACTACAGTTTTTTCTTGTCATTATATATTTTGTAGTTTGCTTACCCCTGTCTCTTCTTTGACTTCTCTAATTGCAGCAGCACAAATATCCTCACCCTGCAAATGAAATTAAAGATGTGTCAAAAAGGTCTTTTCAGAGTTTCATAATTACATCAACGATGACTTTGTATTACTTCATTAACAGATCCCGTAGGTATCTTCCATACACCTGTGCCTTTGAATCTGCCACTGACTTCCTGGACCACAAGCACCTATTAAATGAAACAGGACAACTTTATCAGTATACTAATGTACTAAGGAACCTGAATGAATGAATGGTCATTGGATCAAAATACAAGGCTTTAGCACAAGATGTAGTAGAATATCCACACAACAAAAGCTGAGAAGGACTAAAGGTTGACCAGCAAAGAAAACAGGTTGAAGAAAGGAAAAAAGGATTACCCGTTGGAACCAGTGAGAATTGGAACAGAAAGGAAAGATTACCTCCCTCTTGGAGTTGATGACAAAAGCACCGATACCAACGCGATGTGAAGCATTTGGAGGGAGGTTATCAGGAGAAACAGGGATCCAATACACAAGCATCAAGTAATCTGGCTCAGCATGATGGTATCGAAATCCAGCCTACAAAAGGAGCACAATAATCAGGACAAAAATGGATTCTTATGAATCAGGATCTTTCCAAGCAAAAGGCGTATCTACCGCCAACCGACCTTCACTGCAGAATCAACAAGATTCGAATGTTGTATAGGCAACTTAATCCACACTGCTTTCTTTCCCTGCAAAACACATTCTCATTTCTGAATAAAATACCAAATCGGACTAGTGATTGGTACATGTATCATCTTTTCTTTTCTACTGTGACTACTAATTAATTACTCCATCCGTCCGTACCTTAATAGTAGTCTCTTTAATTTTTTTAATTAATTGATAATTTAATATAAAAAGGCAATGAAACCTTACCTGTTGCCTCCAATTTGAGATTGAAAGTTCCAACAAAGAAGCAAAAAGCGCAGAATCCATAGGGTCCTCCACGTCAACAATAACCCCTCCGTGCTGGTCCTCATTTGCTTTAAGTAATTCCATGTCTCTACCTTGTTCCATTTGGTCCTTAGCCGATGTGATTTTAACCTAATTAAGGATAGAAAGGGGTATAATAAATATAATATGACTAGTTGATAAACTAATCAAGAATGGGAAATTAAACTTGTAATGTAACGTTGACAGACAGTAAAAGCATAACAGTATATCCTAACCTAACTGGAGCTTGAGAGGTCACAGAAGGAAGAAAGTAGTGTCCTCTGGAACTTTGTATTTTCAGAAAAGCAACAAGTTACTATTTATTACAGGCTATAATAAACCTATGCATCAGAGACACAAAAGAAAAAGAAGTGATTATTATTATTATTATTAGGTGAAAAATGGCAGAGCAGTTTGCAATAAAGTGACTAACAACAGTATTTATGATCGAAGAACACTAACACTGCAGAATTTATGGTCCTGGGTCACCCTTATTTGTTTTTCTTCGTTTTTTTGCTTCCCTTTTGTTTTTTCTATCTACAATTGAAGATGAGATACAAAGAGTGGTAGGCCCAACTCATACAACAGTAGATAAGTTAAGAAGAAAGGCCTTTTCTTCCTTTAGTATCTTTTTCTCCTTCTACTAATGGACCCAAGACCAACTTAGACTCATTACATAACAACTTAGACTCATTACATAAGAGATAAGACCCAAGACCAAATTTGAGATGCCCATCCAAACCAGCTATTTTCTGAGCTATATTTTCTCTTTTTCTATCAATTCAATTTTCACTTTCCACATTTTTTTTAAGTCTATAATTCTTTCCCTTTTAATTTAAATTTTATTCTCTTATTTCACATTTTCATTTCATCAAATTCTATCTTTCTCTATTTTCATTTTGCAATGTTATCTTGATTGTTGAAGAATGAATGAAAACACAAATAGTTTAGGTTAGTAAAATAATTTATCTTGTTACTATTACTTGTAGATTTGCCAAACAATTAATTGTTTGTAGATGGCGAAATAGGATTTGCAAGAAAGGTGTTTATTGAACAATGAAATTTTTGTAGATTGTGAACTTTTTGAATAAACTAGTTTAGTACCTGTGCTATGCATGAAAATTACTTTAAATTGGTTAATATTATTTTTTTATGCAAACTAGTACAGCGCCTGTGTATTACATGAAAATATTTTTTTATGTGCTTTTATATATATTCATTCAGAATAGATTCAAGTAACAATTTTTTGTGGACAAATTTTCTAGTAGATGAGAATAATTTTGTATAAAGTATATTAATTATTTTTTAAAAAAATTAAATGGTATTTATTTTAGTTGTAAAGAATTTAAAATTTGAAATCGAAAACATTTTGTTAGAGGGATGCTATAAAATTTGAACTAGGAAATATGAGATTAGTAGAATAAGGTAGAATAGATTTGAATAAGTGATAAATTAGTGATAAAATGGTTGAGTAAAATAAATTCAGACGAGAAATTCACCTCCAAAATGATAGTGGAAAAAATCTAAACATTTAATTAATATAGATTATTTAAGTTTTTTTATATTTGTAAATTTTAGATGTGAAAAAATGTTAACTTTAAATTAAAAAATATTTAGTAGAATTAAGTAAAAAATTTGAAATTTAGATTAGAAAAGATTCAGCAGAGTTAGAATAAATTTACTGAAATTCAAAATTTAAATAAGAACGATTTAGTAGGCCAATTTAATAAGTTAAATAAAAATGCTTTGGGCAGGAAATTTTTCTTTGGTGAGAAAAACTCAAACATTTAATTAATATATAATATAAATTATTAACTGCAGTAATTATAGTATAAATAAAAACTAATCATGGCAATTTAATATTTACATAAAAAAGAAAACTAGTGCAATATATTATTTGTTTTCATTTATACTACAATTACATCTAATCAAACACACCCCAACGCAATTGACACTCTCTCCAACGCAGCTCTCAAATCCTTCATAAAACCCTCAACTCCATTGTAACAAGGCGTTTCAGAGCACTTTGGTTTCGTTTTCTTCATCAACAGTGATTGATTGCTCAATGCTTTTCATCATTCGTGTTAGTTTTTCGCATTATCATCATTATTCATCATCGTATATCTCATCTCATTCATTGTTTTAGACGTAACTCTTGTCTAATTTGAGATCCAAACTCGTCGATGGAATCTATTGATCAAACCTATGACAACAATGAGATATAGCTCTTTAAAACTTTGTTTGAACATGCTTTATGTGAATGATCATCTAGTTTTCATTAGAAATTGCTCTCAGAATCATTTTGTTTGTGCACGTTAGTTGTTAATGTTTGTGCAACGACATGTTAAAAGTTTATACACTTTTGTTTAAAAAGTTTCCTTTAATTGCTTGCAGAATAGTTTCTATTTAATTGCTCAATTTTTGTTTTAAAAGTTTGTGCACTAGCAATCCATTGCAATTGTTCACAAAATAATATATGTTTAATGCACACATGTTTGTGCAGTATGATGTAAATGTTTGTGCATTAAAATGATAAAAGTTTGTGCACTCCTATTTCATTTAAATTGTCCATAGAATATGTTTCATAAATTGAGTCATATGTTTGTGCAAACATGTTTGTGCACTATCATATTAAAAGTTTGTGCATTTTTTCTTTCACCTCAATTGCCCACGGAGTAAGTTTGTGCACCCATGGGTGACGATACCATGACATATTTTATGGTGCATGTGTAGAAGAGTTATTAATCTAAATCTTATCAATTGTTTATTATCTTTTCCCTTCAATACTAAACATAATTTCTTGTAATAAATAGACGCGCAAGCTACACATCTATACCCCCAACAAAGGAGAACATATAAACCAACACTGTGACTGGACTTAGCTATAAGAAAGATAGATGGAGCAAGGTAGAGTAGTAGTAGGAAGAGAGGAGAAAGAGCATCATGGGTATGTTGTATCTTTAGTTATAATTAACGTTAAACTCCTTCCTTAATTTTATCCTCTTTCTTCCCTTAATATTTTTTTAAAAATTTTTTTGTGGCTTTTTGTGGAGGCAGAATTCAGCATTTGATTGGTGGCAAGTCTGGCGACTACACTAAGCAACTGTGAGTGTAATAGTATAGTAATAATATGGAAAATGATATTTTGCACCACAAAAGTTCTACACAACTAATGCTAAGCAAAGTCCTACCGTTAATTTTAGTTTCCGTTTCATTTTATATATATATATATATATATATATATATATATATATTATTAGAAAACACCCACCACTTGATTTTACTTTCGAGAAAATCGTGCAATTGGATGTCGAGCTGAGCAGCAGCTTCCTAATAATATGCATATGCCTTCCTTCTTTCTCCTTCATTTTCTTGAATGATTCTTCTTTCCAAAATAGAAATCTTAAAACTTCTCTTTTTTTTTTTTAGGTTGCCTGCCCGGTATCCAAGGCTTAGCCTTGACTAATCCGGGCCGACCTGGATCGCGCACCTGGCTATGGCGGGTGAGTCTCCCAGAGGGGATAACTGCGTACACAAGGTCTCGAACTCGGGACCTTGCTTAAGCAATATCAAGCCGCTTACCACTTGGATCAACCCCCGTTGGTTGTTAAAACTTCTCTTTGAGTTGCCCATAAAAGATCTTAAATCTCCCTAATTTCCCAGTAATTACATTCAATCTCTCCTTAATTTCTCATGTTAATTTCTCCATTAATTTACTAGATAAAATGTCACCAAATTCAATAAATAACACTTCTAATTCTTAATCGGTAATTAACTATGGGGTTTTCTGTTACGCACTGTTAATATTCATATATGGTCAAGACGGGAATGCACCGGGCTGCTAAGAGTTCATAGAGGAACTTTCTATAGACTGCACCATATATTGTACGTCCCCTATATCTGTTATTTCATTTATTTATTCCTTCATTAGTATTATTATACATACATTTATCTACTCATGTTGCTCTTCTACTTATTATTTTCCTTCTGCTTTTGTTTTAAATAAAACCTCTTCTGTGTTTTCAGAGGTTGATCCTCCGGAAGGACTCAAGAAAGAAATTTGGTGTTTCCTATGTGACGTATATGTCACTAAGACAATATTTGTTCGTTGAGATAAGACAAAAATACTAAAACACAGGAATAAAAATCCTATTTGTTTATTGACTATCACGTTGCTCCATTTGGTCCATAAATGACATGTATGACTATGTTGTTGGAAAAAGGAAACAATTGTTGTTGTAATTGTACCCTAATTAAGGATGTAGAAAGAGAATAATATATGTATGATAATTAATAACAAATCAACAATGGCAAATCAAACTTGTAATGTAACATTCGCATATAATTGAGACACAACCAAAAGTATTAAACTTTAGAAGTGCAGAAGAATATGACAAAAAAAATTGAAAAGAGATTATTATTAGGTAAAAAAATGTAGATTTTTAACTCAAGAAAAAAAAATCTCTTTTGATCCATGTTACAAGGTATACCCTATTAAAAATGCTCATTATTAAAAATAAGTTTATTTAAAAAAAAGAGACAAAGTTATTGCTTATAAAAGATTGTCATTAATTTAAAAACTTATTTTTAATGAAAAAAAAAGAATGTTATAGGTTTTGAAAATGCATATTATTAAAAATAATTTAAAGCAAAATTATAAGTCATAGTCTATGAAAAATACCCAATGGTAAAAAAAATTGTTTTTAACAAAAAAAACATTATAGTATATGATAGTTGACCATTAATCTAAAAATAAATAATTTTTAATAAAAAAGAGAAGGTTATAAAATATAAAAAAAATGCATGCATATTACCAAAAAATATTTTTAAGCAAAATTACAATGTTGTAACTTATGAAAAATGCATGTTAATAAAAAATGTGCAATGCTTGACAAATTTAAGAAATCAACTTACATGTTGCTATGAATGACACTTTGTATTTTGAGGGGAAAAAAATACAAAGAAAAATGTGCATCATAAAAGTAAATAGATTAATAAGTTAACTCTTTCAAACATTTTAAAAAATATATATTTTTAGCATAAAAAACAAGGTCATTAATCCAAAAGATTATTTTTAATGAAAAAAAATGTTATATAGGCCACAAAAATGCATATTACCAAAATATATTGTTAAGCAAAAATTTAAAGTTATAAAAATGAATGATTTAGAGGTGTTAGTGTCATGATCTATTATCTACAAATACATCTCTAGATGCAGCACACCTGGAAAATGGTACTTCTAGTCCTGGAAAGCTGGTATATAATCATTGAAACTTGTAATTGTTTATTAAGTAAATTTTGTATTGCTTAAAACTTAAATTTCTTTTTAAGGTTGAAAACATGAGATCGAAGTCCTGGTGAACTGTTCTCTTAGACCTAGTCAGTTGTACTCTTTTAATTTAATTAAAGTTGTAAGCATGAGATATAACACAAGTGAAGAAGTCAGATGCTTAAATTTGAATTAGGATGCAATGTTTTCCGTTTTAGTGACTTGTTTTTATGCATTCAAATGAAAGACTGACGGTTTGGAGAATTTTCTGGAGTACGAATAATATTGAGTCTATTGACTATATTATTAATGATGAATGAATTAGTTAAATTGTGTATTGTTTCTTATTTTAACCATACATTACCATATAATGATGGTAATCTGTAATCCTAGTTCATTTCCTTTTCTACAAAAACACTTTATTCTAACTGATTGGTGCTATGCTTTTAGACATGTATAGCTCTAATATGAATTTTGACTAGATTATTTCAATTAGTAGTTGAGAAACAATAATGATATTTCTTATTTTTGCTGTATCTGCAAAATCGTACACTCTTCTGTTTCTTTTATTTTGTCTCCAGACGTCAATTGTTTGAACAATTCATTAAGATGATCAAATATTGTTCAACCCAACCCACGCTGCTAGGTTAACTTGCTGAGTCCGTTCACAGTGATAAAAAAAATCACCAACATCAACCCTTGCAGGTTTTGCTGCTATGTAAGTTTGCTTTTTTTTTTTTTTTTTCATTCTTATCTCTTTTCTTTCTACCTTCCCATTAAATTATGTCTGGTTGTAAAGCTCAATAAATTGAATTTATTTCAATTATTTGAAGCATGGATAATGAGTGTTTAGGTAACCAATAAATTGAATTTATTTTAATATTTTTAGATATTTGAATTTGTATTAAATTAAATTTATTTGAAAGCTAAAATTACAAGAAAGAATCAACTTTATTGATTTTAAAATTAATTTATGATGTACCTGCACTATAATTTTTTGAAGACTCTAACTCTTTGTGGAATATTCTTATTTTCAAACAAAGTGAGCTATTTTTTTTATTACTTTATTATAATACATAATTTTAATTTTTTATTTGCTTTGATATTCTCACAAAAAATATAAAGAATCAGTAAATGAGGACAAAAACTTGTGTGAAGCGGGACTCAGAAAATTAAACTTTATTGAGTGCGAGAATTAAGTGAGAAGATTAAACATTTTTTTAAGCATGAATAAAAAGCGATAAGATTACACAATTTAAACGAAGCAACGACAGAAGTGAAAAAATTATATAATTTGTATGAAACCATAAGGTTAACCAAGTTATTAGGAATCGAGAATGAGAAAATTTTACAATAAAAGGAGGACAAGAACCATAAATGCTGTACAAATTTAATGAAGCAAAGATAACTTTTGAATATTGATTGAAGAGGAGCATGGTACTCTTGAAGTACCATAGATGTAACTGCTTAGTGTAATGGCTCATTCGATATAAGCAATTTATTTGGATATATACACACACACAAGTGCTGTCTTTTTGTTATACATACATGCGCTATATGACTATAAGAATCTAAAAGCATTTGATAAGGATAAAATAGAGTGACAGACATGAGGAGCGAGAATATTACAAATCTTTTATAGAATGGGGATAGAGAATGAATTTTTTTAAAAAATTGTATGAAGCTAAAATAAAAATGGTAAATGGTACACAATACACAATTTGCATATAGTGAAGAGAAATAATAGAAAGATTAAACACATGTATTTCATGTAACTTTAATAATCAACAATTTAATTTTATATATATATATATATATTTCATTTTAAATTTTATATATATATATATATATATATATATATTTCATTTTAAATTTTATATAGCTGTTATGCATTGCATGGTTAGTATCCTAGTTTTATTTTAAAGTTGAAAACATGAGATTAGGTACTAATAAAGTGTACTCCTAATTAGATAAATCATCAACCCTGCAACTGCTGGTTTTGTGTTACAAGTTTTTTTTTTTTTTTTT
>QANU01054020.1:13888-33742 GCA_003254905.1 Nissolia schottii
CGCGGGTTGATGACGCCGTCGATTTTCCAGTTGGAGGGAGGGGTGATTGCTGTCCTGTTGTCGTCATCCGGGGGGTCTTGAAGACGGTGCTGGGGGGCTGGGTGGGTGGCAGGTGAGGGTGGGCGGCGAGAAGGAGATGGGGGCTAGGGGCTGTTTGATTTCTTTTTATTTTTTTTAATTTTAATTAAAAACGGGTCGGGTTGGGTCATGGGTTGGGTTTTGGGTTATGCCACGTGGCATCTGACATGGCGCGCCACGTCAGCACAGTCAACCCTCACCCCACCTTAGGGACTAAAACCTAATTTTACAATTTTGTAGGGACTAAAATCAAACTTTTACGCGGGAACTAAAATCAAACTTTTTAATTTTACAGGGACTAAAAACATAATTAACCCTTATAAAAATAACAAAAGAGCAATGTGCAAATAATATTTACATCACTTACATTGACAGTCGTTCAATACACCTTTTATTTGTTTAATTATGAATGCATTGAGAGTCCAATTCATCACTTGGTCAACGATTAACGAACAACACACGATTTTGTATGAATATGCTTAACAATGATAACCAATTTTTTATCAACCCACGTAGTTCTTAATTTTAGACCACGCAACGTTACAACACAAACGTCTAATATCGTCAATTTAATAATTATTGTAGAATACTGAGTAGATATTATACAGTATAATTAGCCACACTTTAATTCAATAATATATTAATCTCAAACACACACGAGTCAAGATAAAAAAAAATGGTTAGAGAAAACAAATTGGAATTGCGATTTGACATGAAAATAGTGGCCATTATATTTATTAATATAAAAAATCACATGTCCCCACCCCGTCCCCCCCATTGCCACTCGGAGCATATTTCTCGTGTGAATGACAGAATATACAAATCCTTTTCATATAATTTTTTGTATTCGCACTTCATGTATCTACATTAATGTTTCAGGGATAAAAGTCAGAGACCAATACTTGAGATGATCCTAAGCAAAGGATGGAAAGTGAGGGAAGCAATTTATAGGGAACTTAATTCAGGTTGTTTGATTATGGTAGACCGGTAAATAAATAGGTTGGGCAGAAGCTTCTTATTTCCACCATAAAAGCTTAATCTCTCTACTTCCCATTTTCACCATCCAATGGTCGAAATCACCATCAACATAAGGAAAATAAAATAAAATAAAACGTTTTCAGCTTTTAATTACTAAGAATGGGAAAGCAATGAAAAGGGAGAGTGATAAAATGAAATAAGGAAAAGAAAAATTAAATAATTTTAAAAAATAAGACAAAAAGGAGCATGGTCGAAATCACCATCCATATGATGGAAAAAAAAAATCAGGTTTCAATTAGTAAGAATTGGAAAGGAATGAAAGCTGAGAGTGATGAAATGAAATAAAGAAAAGAGAAATTAAATGTTTTTGTTGAAAAAAAAAAACACAAAACGAAACCTGCCGAAATCACCATCAACAGTAGGAAAAAAAATTAAAAATAAAGTCACTGTTCAATTAGGAAGAAATGGGAATGGAAAGGAAGGAAAATGGAGATCGGATGTAATGAAAGAATAAAAAGAAAAACTAAATAATTTTATAAAAAATAGAAAGATTAAAAAAAACTATTGAAACTACCATCAACAGCAGGGAAAAAAATTAAAAATAAACTCACCCTTGAATTAGGAAGAAATAGGAAGGAAAAAGGATGTAATGCAAGAAAAGAAAAGTAAATGAAATCATTTTATAAAAATAAATAAAAAAAACTTAACACAACCTGCCGAAATCACCATTCCTATGGGGGGAAAAATAAATTCATGATGAATTAAGAAGAAATAAAAAGATTTAAAAAAAAAATAACCTGCCAAAATCACCATCACCATGAGAAAAAAAACATGAAATCAGAAGAAATAGGAATTAATTAAGAACAAACAGGAAGGAATTAAAAAAAAGGAAATTAATAGGAAAAATATATTAAATGAAAGAAAGAAAAGAAACATTAAATGAATTATATATATATATATATATANATGGAAAGAAATAAGAAGCCACAATAAAAGGGAGAGTGGATTAAATGGAAGAAAGAAAAGAAAAAAATAAATAATTTAAAAAAAAATTAGGACAAACTGTCGAAATCAGCATGAGGAAAAAAAATAATACAAAGAATGAAGTAGGAATAAATAAGAAGGAAATATGAATTACGAATAAATAAAAGGGAAATTAAAAAAAAGGAGGGTAGAATAAATTAAATGCAAAAAGAAAACAAAAAGAAAACGGTTTCATAAAATAATTTAAAATCACCACAAAATGACACGTAGGAAAAAAAAAACATCACTTTCAGTATAATACATTATATATTTGAATTGTGTAGACAGGTGCATGCACATTGTAGGCTATTAAGGTCCCTTGAAGGCATATGAAATGACGAGCAGAAGATTGTTGACTTAGCTGCGTGACCTGTTTGGAAGCTAATTTTGAACAAGGTCCTGTGTGTGTTTAGGATTTTCTGGCAGGGGCCGGTCATGTGAATGTGTTAATTTTATGTGACAACATACAAAAGGATGGAGATCCTGTCACTTGTCTGAATGCCTAACAAAAGAAATGAAGAGTAGCGGTGATGAAATTCGCTCACTAAGTCACTTGGCGCGAGCCAACCGACCAACTCATGCACATCTTTAAAAATGGGGAGAACATATATTTTCAACTCGTCTAAAATCAACTCAACTCGACTCACTTGTTTAAACAGATCCTACGTGAATTGGATCGGCTCAGCTTGTTTTGTTTCCCATCCCTATATTTAAGGCAACAAGATAGAAAAGCACACTGTCCGAAAGAACACTTCAGAGAAATGAGTGGGGTGGAAGTAAGGCATAAACATACACCACCCCCAAACCTCGCATATTTTCTTTCTCAATGATATCACATATTACAACGCGGGACAGAATAAAGATGAACAAAATGAACATATTTTACTTCAATACTAGCTTCTCCATCTTAAGTATCTGGCACTTAAATCTTCGGATACAAGTGCCCTTTATTCTCCAAAGCCATAAAAGACTCCTTAAATTGGCTATGGTTGGCAACTTTAAATTTTATTCTTCTCGTAGCATGTGTCTACAGGCAACACAAACAAAGTAGCAGTGATCAAATACAGCTTGCTGTGTATTACAAAACACAGGTAGATAGGAATCTATCTATGCAGGAACACCGAAGATTTTGGCGTTGGTCTACGCAGGACGTTTGGACATGTGCTCTGATTTCTGTTCACAATGGAAAAGTTTGGACATAAAATATAGGTGAAGGAAAAACAACCTAACGCATGAATTGTTTCACCAGCAGAAAAGCCAAAGGTAAAAAATAAAAATACACTAGCCAAATAGTTTTTCGATAGGATAAATGCTTACCGATTAACATGATTATATAATTCACAGAAACCGAAAACTATTTGGGAGGAAGGAAGGAAGAGGACAGAGACAACAATTTTAAGAAAATACCCAATATTTAGTTATTTTATGAGTTTGAAAATTTTCTGAGAATTCTTAAAACAGCAAAGTGAATTCGACCAGAAAATTACCCATATCAAATAAATGAAAATGAGATATTCTTAAGGCTGCAGATCTAATGCGATTTTCTGCTTCAGCTGCATACTGTTTATCAAGTGTTGTCAACTTTTTCATTCACTGTATTGATCATTGTTCCATGCAACTAAATCTCACGAAAGAGAAAACATAAGAAGCAACTGACCTGTTCCGAATGTGGCAAATATTTCCCATCAAATGTCACTACCACACGATCCTTCCCATCTACTCCTTTAACTTTGTCAACCGAGCAGTAGAAATCTATTGCAGACATGCTGAATATGGAAATGAACAAATGAACAACGGGAAAGAAAATCTTTCCAAGTTATATTTACAGACATTCATTTTATGCATTTATACCATTTGTTAGCCATGGAAATCTTCTAAAAAGCAAGTGTTCTTGAAATAAGTTTAACCAGAAGCATAAAATGTTCATTTGGATATGCACAAAATGCTTTCTTTGTTTCCGGAGATTTTGAGCTCATTAAAGTAAAAATGTTCCATTATAGAGATTTGACAGTCAAGACAGAGAGAGAGAGAGGTGTGTATGTCAGCTGTTGAAGGTAGTAAACTTGCCCCAAAAATTTCTTGAAGCCCTAAGTACTAACTCTATTGCCCTCGTCCAATAATACCTGTTGTCCCCTACCTACAAAAATTAAAGTCGTTTTGACTATATGACCTGAATCTTGAAAGCTTAGTTTTGGTATATGAAGAGCTATTTAACTTTGAATGTATATATTTTTCAGCTTATACTTTTTATATGATTGGATCACATTTGATTTTATGGAGATGCACTATGTGAAATGCTTAACTTCTGGAAGATGCAAGTTTAACCATTAATCATGATTCACAATTTGGAAAACTGGCCTTCTGACTTGCAATTTGATAACCATAAAATAACCTATCTTATCATGGGAAAAGCCAAGGAAGATACATTTAAGAGGAGGGTTTAACTCGCAAACATATGAACAAACATCTAGAACCAAACATTTCTTTTTTTCATTACTTGATTACAACTTCTTTGTGCTTATTAGAAAGTCCAAAGCTCCTCCAAATGTCAAATCATTTTTTTTAGGCAGTTTTGCTTATAAGAATTAATGTCAACGGCATGCTGCAGGTTCGAATGCTACACAACGCTATCTCTCCTTATGTGTGTAGTGTGGGGCGAAATCAAAGTTTCACATGTTTTTGCACTGTCCTTTGGTTGACTTTTTATGGAATATTTCGCTTGGTATCTTTGGTAAGTGTTGGGTGCCCTATGACAATAGATCAGCTCTTATTCACAAGTTTTGATGGTTTTGCGAAAAGAAAGGAGGCAAAATCTTTGTTGAAATGTGTTATATAAGCAACTATTTAGAGTATTTGGTTGGAGCGTAATTCTCTTACCTCCAATGCTAGATTTTCAGACAAGAAAGTCTAGTGGGATAGTATTAGGCATTTGGCCTCTATTTTGTGTAAAGCACATGATCTTTTTAGAGGAACTTCCCTCTCAGATATGTTGAGAGATTGAAAAGCTTTGCTTGACAGATGGTTTTTTTCTCTAGTACAATTTTGTTCTTGTAAAGAGGATCTCTTATCCTTTTATCATCCTGTATTCTCCTCTATTCTTCCTATCTTCATCTCAATAAAATTCTCCTTTTATTAAGAGAGGAAAAAAGAGAGAATGAGTAGGAAGTAGCGTATTAGGAGTCCAACCATTCAGAACACACATAGCAGGCTTGCAATTGATCCAAAAGTTTTTAAAAACCTGATATTACAAAAGCATGCTGTTGGTTAAAGATTCTGCAAAATATTGACAAATCTTTGAGATTTAATTCCCTCATTCAAAAATCATTCGTAGGAAACTGGCCTAGAAAGCATAGGATCAAGGGTTCAATAGCTGAGATTTGTTAACTAGGGATGAAACTTTCAGAAAGTTGGGATGTCTCAGGGTGTCTCGTCTGAAATCCTCCTAGAAAGAGTAATTTAATTCCAATAGGGACCAAGTATCAACAAAAGTTTAGAGAATACCCTAAAAATAATATACTATTTTCCATCAATGAGCTGTAAAACAGAACGATGAAGCATAATGATACTGTGGCATGGCATTCTCAACACAATTGATATAAAGAAACCTATCAAAGAATATATTTTGAACATGCTGAGAGAAATTCATCAAGATATAAATCAAAACTTACATCCCATCCCCAAAGTCTTCATTGATTATTTCTTTGATGCTCTCCCCAAAATGCATAACAGCTTCATTCAACCTATGAAATAGAAGATCGGCATAACCAAACAAATCAAGCATCCAAATATTGCAGTTGATATGATGCATTATACGCATAACATAATCCCAGCGTTAGAATCCTTGAAAAACAAAATACACAATGTACATTGAGCATTCATAAAAATCAAGTGAACACTCAAATTACTCTTCCAAAAAATCTAAAGATTTTAGAAATCAATTCACCTCAATTTTTCAAAACAGATATCAATTTAGTCTTCCGATACTAACATGATGGGCTTTGTCATACTAAAGTGAAGGTTTATTCATTTAATTCTTAAATTGATGGTTAATTCAAACTATAATTGCAGATCGATCAAGCACAAATTTGATCATTTACTCCATAGATTTTGCAAAATAAATTGGAGATTAAAAATTGGGGGAAGGCCGAACCTGTAGACAGTGGGGTCTTGAATGAGATTTGGGTCATAAGACCTTAAAGGGGGTCTCGTCATCTCCTTCACGAGTTCATCGGGCAGGTCGGGCAGCGCTGCCCGGAGCTTGGGGGCAGTTTCGGGTTTGAGCTGAGCTTGTCTCCTGAGGAGCTGGGCAACGTAGACGTTGGTGAGTCCAGTCTCCTCTGCTAACTGATTGTAGGACTTCCCAGAGTTGTGCTTCACTGCTTGGAGTCTTTTGGTTACGATTGCTTTGGTATCCTCCATGGCCGACGGGGGGTATGTGAAGATGAGAAAATGGATAAGGTTATGAACTCATTAGTATGGCTGTCAAACGGCCGACCCGCCCGTTTATGACCCGCCCGTTTAGGTATGCAGGCCTAAATAGGCCAGGCCAAAAATAGGCTTACTTTAGGGTCAGGCTCTTTTATGGTTGGTCCGCGGGCCTAAATAGGCCATTCGCCAGCTTGTTTATTTTTTTAAAAAATTAATTTTTTATTTAAATACAAAGTTGTGAATAAGTATATGCGATCATTTTTAGCTATTTTTTATCGTCTATCCATTAATTAATCAGAAATAAATAGTTTATGTAAAATTTGAGGATCCATTTCTGATAATAATAAATAGTTTATGTAAAAGCTGTTTTAATTATAACTAAAACAATTTAGCAATTTAGTTTGCTAATAAAATAACTTCCATATATATATATATATATATATATATATATATATATTCCAATTATATAACTCTTCTATTCTAATGAAATATTGTTATACTAGAGCTCTTACGGGCACCTCTAGTGAACGATTCATAATTCAATACCTCAACTCAAAATCTATATTATAGTGTCGCATCACCATACAACTCTGCATTGAAAAAAACTAACACAAAATTGAAATTGAGATTGAACTTAAACTTTCTTGATAATAACTTAGTAATATTATTTTACATAATAGTTTGATGTTAGATAAGTAGTTAATAAAGGATTCAAAATGAACAGTTCATTGACATGGAAGGGTAGATTCAACATTTTAGTTCACCAAAATACATAGACATTTACATTGTTCAATCAAAAGATCTTCATTGTTCAATATTCCAAGGCCTTCATTAAAGATCTTTCACTCTTGTTCAACCACTCATCACCTATATACATGTGTAAATATCAAAGTTAGTAGATAAAAAAAAAAAGAAGTAGAAAAGTATGACTTAGTAGTTACTAGTTAGTATAAAATGACTACCATCATACAACATTTTCATCATCTTTTTCCTTATCTTTCTCATTCTCCACCTCTGTGGGGATTTCATCATCATCATCATCTACAATTAATAGAAACAATCAAGTTCAATATTCTAATACTAAGAAAACAAATACATTTCATTCAATACAAGTAAGAAACATAATATCCTAATACAAGAGTGCAAATAGGTGTAAATAATATGAAATAACCATTACTATCCAAACTAAATTCGCGTATCCAACTATGAGTACAAATAAGAGCTTGCACATTTCTTGAGAGAAGGGAATTGCGATACTTGTTCAAAACATGAACGTCAATGCTAAAGTACAATTCAGATGCCACTGTAATGATTAGGATGCTAAGGACATCACAAGTCATACTAGCTAAATCAGTTCATTGATGACTTTGAGTTTTCCAATATTCCAATACATCAACTTGGGCGTTAATATCAAGATTTGACTCATTTAAATAAATATCGAAGGAAGACTTTTTATTGACATCATTAATTTGAAAATTAAAGTTCTTCAATTCCTACATCAATTAAAACATAATGATTAGAAAAATTCAAACCAAAAAAATGACACTAAAATAAACAATAAAAAGATTAAATCTTACATCAGGGACATCATTCTCTCTAGAGGATTCAGCCCAAGGAGGAGATCCATGCCTCATATGAGAAGTTGAACTTGTAGAAGCATTATTTTGTATTCCATTTCTTGAATATTCATAAAAAATGAGTACAACTTCCTCTTGATATTATCCAACTTCTCTTCACTAGAAGATCCATCAATTTTTTCAAAACAATATTTCAAAATATGAAATTTCATATGAGGATCAAGAATAGCCCCAAAAACAAGAATCATAGAATATTCACTCCAATACTTATCAACCTTTTCTTGCATAGGTCTAGCCATGTTCTTTATCTCTTCACAATGACTTTGTGCAGCTTCCCTCAACAAACACTCAATGCTCCAAATTTGTATAAAATACAAGTTTGATGTAGGATAAGATTATCTAGACATCAAATTAGTAATCTTATAAAAAGGAGACGAAATTTACAAATCTCATGTCCTATTGACCACTCTTCAATGGTTGGACAATATCGATAATTCCTATCTTTCAAAATGAGTCTAAGAAAAGCTCCCTTGAACTTTAAAGCAGATTCCAACATCAAATATGTGGAATTCCATCTTGTAGGTACATCCAAGTTCAATCCAACATAAGGAATACTAAGTACTTTGACAATTTCCTTAAAATTGATATTCCTTGCCTCTAATGCTCTCACATATTTGATGCTTCCTAATATTATGCAAAACAGTAGCAACCACTTTTAAGCCTTCTTGAACTATCAAGTTCAATACATGGGCAACACATTTCACATGAAAGAACTCACCATTGCATAACAAGTCATGACTTACATTAAGATTTGCCTTGAGTAATTCTTGCAAATTGTTATTGGATGTCGCATTATGTAAGGTAATGGAGAAAATATTGTTTTCTATTCCCCATTCAATTAACAACTCAAGCAACTTGTTGCATAACTCATGTTCTGAATGTGGAGGAGGCATGTGACAAAATGAGAGTATCTTGTTATTTAACTTCCACTTGTGGTCAACAAAATGGGCAGTCAAAGTTAAATAACCTTCAATTGTGCAAGATGCCCATAAATCAGAAGTTATGCAAATTCTATTAGGGAGACTAACTAAAAGGCTTTTTAACTTCTCTTTTTCTGAAAGATATAGTTTCCAAACATCACTTGCAACCGTGTTCCTAGATATCAATTTTGCATCGACATTCAAATACCTCATCATTTCCCTAACCCTTCTATGTTCAACAAATGAGAAAGGGAGATTATGTTCAACTATGCAATATGATATCGTTTCATGCAAAATCTTGGGATCAACTGCCCTATCTCTCAATCTTCCTGCCTCATTAATTAACATTTGACCTACATCATCAAATTTTACAAGTTTGTGGCACTTAAGAATGTGACGTTGTAGTGAAGAAGTCCTATACACTCCATCTCCAGCTATGTAAATTTTTTCACATCTCTTACATTGAGACCTTGATTTTCCATCTTTCTCATCTTTTAATTTGGTAAAATTATTCTAAACATCAGAGGTAGAGCACCTTTTTTTTCTCTTCAATTTTTTTGATGGTTCTTCAGGTACATTAGGCGAATCCTCTTTATTATTCTCATTATCATCCAAATCCGAATCCAATAAAATGCTTTCAACATTTTCACTGGGATGCGTAATCTTTCTCACATAATCATCCTCCATAGCTTGTAACTTCTGCAATAATAATATAATGTATTTTAATCATAATATTATCATATATCCACTAAAAAATTCAAATCATAATTATTAATCACTATATTTTCTAACAAATTTGTTCTTAGCCTAGAACTCACAATAAAAAAAAAAAGAATTCGGTTCAATTCTCCAAATTGAGATTGTGAACCCCATTTTATGATCAAAGGTCGTCAATTTGTTGCTGACAAGAAATCCCATAAAACAATATGCTTTGCTCGCTATACTAAAAGATTGCAATTTTGTAAATATCATGTGTGATCCGAGATTGTAACTTTTCTTATAAAATGTGATGGTAGCTTTCTTTTTTGAAAAACTAAATTACAACATAATATAGCAGAATAATTTGTGCTGATAACCAGCAGAGGTGAAGTCAATGAAGTCAAAGGTTAAAAACAGAATAATGACAATTGACAATGGAATGAAAAACTCACAGTGCTTTGCGTGATACCTAACTCCATTGTGAGCATTGGAAGACCATGCCCAACGGCCCAACCCACATTGTCTTGTATGTACACAAGAACAGTGTTTGCAAAGAGGGTGCCAACGAAGATACTGAACATCCACCAATTGAAGAAGGAGAGCTTGTGGCTCTTCTCTCTGGGGTCGAAATCGTCAAACTGGCCGGCGCCAATGGTTAAAATGTTGGGCTTGGTTCCGATCGCGAGAGCGTAGAGCGCGACGTAGAACACGCCTAGCTGTAGCGTTGAGGCTTTTTGGCACTTTGTCACGTCAACTTGGTGGCATTGAGGTGGCTTTAGGCCAGGGAGAGAAACACTGAGTGTGAGCAGAGACATGCCCTACCAATTCCAATGTTACGGTTCGAAGAACAAATTGAGGATTGATGATATTGCAACCAAGACAAGCATAAGAAAAGAAAAGCTCTACAATCTCCCTACGTTCTTAATCATTGGATATGACAAAATACCCCTTCTTCTTTTTTCTTTTTCTTTTTTTTAATTTAGGACTATGCTAACAAATGCTCAGGTATTAAAAAATTGCAAGTTCTTATTGAAAATGTAAAATTTTTAAGTGTTCATTGTATTAAAAAGCTTAAAAACTTAAAATTATTTTAGTCTCCCGTCAAACACTTGTTAGTTAAGTCTTTTAATTTATGTCAAAATTCTCAATTTGGTCGCTAACACACAAAATAGTATCTCGAGATTTAAAAGCCAACTTGAGATTGTGACAATTTGGTTTTTAAATACGCGAAATTTGGATTCCCTAATTTTGTATGACTAGAGATTGAATTATCCTATTTTATTCGTGCTTAAGTTAAAGTATTGTACATTTTAAATGACGGGAGACTTTGAGTCGACTTTCAAATTTTAAAAAACTACTTTGTCTCTCAATATTTTAATTAATCAATGACTAAATTGAGTATTTACTCTCAATCATTATTATTTTTTAAATGAAGACTCGCTCATTCTCTAGGGATGGTTCAAATAGTTAAATAGTTAATAAGAAACAATTTCATATTTAAAAAAAAAGCAAATTCAGTTTTATGTCACTTTAGTTGGGTAAAAGGATAATTAAGTTATTTCTATAAGTACTCTACAAAGTTAAAAGGCATGCTTTAATTGTGTGGTGTCATAATTAACCCATGTTAAATCAACCTTATCTTTTAAGCCAAAATGAAATGACTTATGCACTCCAAATAGTAGCTTGCTAATTATGAATCCAAATGATTTCACAGTGACATAATGAACCAAATCCAAAATCCGCTATGGCCATAAAGTAATTGACCTAAAATAACTAATCGTAGGATGCATCAGTATTGGCTTTGACCCTAAGAAACTCATCCTGAACTAGACAGCATGATGCCAGCCATGACCTAGCTATCCCCCACATTAAAGTCAAATCAGCAAGCATATAAAATATAAGAGAAATCTTAGGTAAACAACATTTTTGAACTAATAAATCTTACTTTTTTTTTTATCCATCTTATTATTGTCTAAAAGTGTTATTCATCTAATATTTCTCAAAATATAATGAGATGCATAAAATAAAAAATAGACTTGACTCAATGAAGTCTCATATGAAAAAGTAAAATTAAAAAAAATAAAAGAGTTGACTCCATGAAGACACTAAAAAATTTCTATTATATTTTATTTTTATTTTTATTAGAAAATGCTACTGTATCTTAGTTACATTACGAATCAGAGTTGGAAGTATGAAATGAACGCCACATGCCAGCGACCCAGCGGTGACAGTCGCACTTTCCTACTCCATCATTACCCAGCGGTGACCCTATGTAGACAAAGCGAAATTTTAAAAATAAAGGGATAAATTTTACAGTTGAAGAAATCCAATGAACATTTATCACAAAAGCAAAAAAAGTATACTTCACACCAAATACTCACACACACAATTACGCTTTTGTACCTAATATTGTTTTCATATATATATATATATATATATATATATATATATATATAAACTACTTTTATAAGGCAAAGAGAGGATGACCTTATGTTACCATGCACACTATGATATTTTTCAAAGAACAAGGGAGATTCAAATGTGATAGAAATTAAGACATACCAAGAAATAGATAACGGAGGCAAAGACAAAAGTCCAATAGCGGCCAAGATGAGCATCGGCAACATAGGCACCTAATATGGGAGTTATCCAAACGGTTCCAACCCAGTTTGTGACATTGTTGGAAGAAGCAACAGTGCCTTGATGAAGCTTCCTTGTCAGATATAGGACCAAATTTGATGATATCCCATAATAAGCCATCCTTTCGAATATCTCATACACTGCATTGCATTGCATTGCATTAGTATATTCCACCGAAACCAATCAATTCAATGGGCAACCAAGGTTTTGCTTATTGTTGCAGCTTAACGACAGTTTTGAATGATGTATGCGTTGACCCTATCCACTTATCTAGGTAATTTTTAAAATTATTCAATTATCTTTATAAAAAAGGATTTTAAAGTTTGATCTTATTCGTGATAACTTTATTTTTAAATACTATCGACATTTTTGTAATACTTTTTTTTTTTTAAAGGCTTGAATATTTCGTAGAATTAGACGCTGCTGTTACTGCTACTACTACTACTTGCATATTACATTATACTACTTTTATATCAATATCCTATACAGTTTTTATTTGCCACTCTGTGTGAAAATTGAAAAGTTTCCTAAAATAAATAAATTTAAAAGCAATACTAAAATATGTACAAAGCAAACATAAAGGCATAAAAAGTCAGTGCAGTGGAAAATAGTGACACATAATCTGAATTATGGAATCATAACATGTTGTAATTATTCAGAAGTCAGCTAGATTAAGAAAGTATTCTTTTCGATCCATAATTGTGTCCAGGTACATTGTGAAAAAAAAATCTAAAAATGTGAAAGTAATTGACATTATGGATCAAATGGAGTATTAGTTATTGTATTTTCAATTATACGCTTATTTATTACTCCTTTTGTCCATTTTTTGTTGTTGTTTCTCAAACAAAAATTTGTTCAAGAGTAATTATTATTTAATTAGATTAAGGAAGTATTAAATGTATTTTTTTACACTTATATCTTTGTTATCTCTTACACTTCCCATAACATTGAATAACTAAAACAATTAGATTAAGAAAGTATTAAATGTATTAATTTTTCACTATTGCATTAATTGCATTACAATTTTTTTATAATACTCTTTCTCACTAATTGTTCTATATGCGTTTTAATTAAAATAAGATAAAAATGAGAGGGAAAAAATGTCGAAGGATAATTTAGTCTAAACACATAATATATATATATATATATATATATATATATTTTATATATATATATATATATACACAAATTACTTTATTAATTTATGTGTAAAAACTGATTTATAAGAGTTGAGGGAGTATGAGTAATATGAACCGCTTACCTTACAACATTTATTGATGTTTTACAATCCAGTTTTGTAAGACATTAAATGCAATAATTGTTCTTTTTGCTACCATGAAAATATGGATTGGTAAGAACATACGTATGGGCAATTAACACCAATATTAAAAAAAAAAAGTAGTAGTATATTCCTTTCGTCTAATTTTAGTTGTCATTTTAACAAAATTTTATTTAAAATTAGTTGTCATTTGTTTAAATTAAAGAAATATTAATTATATTTTTTAATTTTATTCTTGTTTGTCATGAACCATTTACTTCTTATATTAATTACGATTTTCATTTTTCAAGACTTAGAATTTTATCCCAATTAAAAATAATTTAGTCTAAAAATTTGATATATTTTTTAAGTTGATTCAAATTAATTATTTTCTTAATCCGTGTGTCTTTATTAAAAATGACCATTAAAACTGGACGGAGAAAGTAACTTTTTCTTGGGATATTCTAACTTTCTCTCTATTTTTTTTTTTTTTTACATAAAAGAGGATAGCAACCTTCATCCAAAATTTTTGTCAAAAATGGCCAAAACTTCATGTACTAAATTATTTGTTTCCAATGGTATCATTGTAACTTTAAAATTTTAATTTTTTAAAAATAAAAACTTATTTCATTATTCTCCCTTCTCTCTTCTCTTCCCTTCCTAATGAATTCAGCTATTTATTCTTTTTCCCTCTCCTCTCACTTAAATTCCCCCACTTCATCTTCTATCTTGTTCTACTTTATTTCTTTCTTTCTACGAGATTCCTTGTTCTTCTACCTTGTACTTAAAAAAAAAATTCCACAAACCTCCATCTCTTATCATTTTGTTTGCAGGATTAATTATTAGCTTCGTAAATTGCTCCTTTTTGTGTCTTTTTCTTTATTTCCACTTGTTTGCTGTGAGTTATGTAACTGTAACACCTTTATACTCTTGATTTGAAATTATTATATATCCCTTAAGTCATCCAATAAAAAACAAAATTCCTCACACACCATGCAAGAAAGTCAACGACATACGGAGCTAAAGGGAGTGTAAGTGAGAGGAGAGAGGAAAAGAATAAGAATTAAATGAAATCTCTCTCCTTTTATTGTTGAATTTATTACGGAATAAGAAAGAGGAGAGAAGACAGAATGATGAAATAAGTTTTATTTTTAAAGAATATGTTAACGAGTGTTTTGGACACTTATTAAGAAATTTAAAATAAGAATATTTTGTTAAAAAAATAGTATTTTAATATGTTTAATGTATTAAACACTAAAATTTTTGTTTTTTCAATAAAATTTTATCATTTTAGATTTTTTAACAAGTGTTATTAAGATACTTATTAGCAAAATATTATTTTTAAATATTAAATTTTTTAAGTTACAATAAATATCCTTGATAAAAAAAATTTAATACTTAAAATTTGGGACATTCTTTTCAAAAAAAAATTTGGGTGGAGGTTGCTATCCTCCTCCCACGTAAAAGAGGGTGGGAGGAGGTTAGAATATACTGTTTTTTTCTTTTAGCTGAAAAAAGTAGCAGTGAATTATACAGTCAAACACAATAAAAACATGTTTCTTTTGTTCATTTTTATATGTTGTTTTTAATAAATGTATACGTATTAAGAAAATAATTAATTTACATATACTTAAAGAAAATATCAAGTACTTAGATTAAATTATTCTTTAATTAGTGGGATAGATTGTTATGAAAAATTGTAATACAGTTAATACAATAGTTAAAAGTTCATAATAACTAAGGGTATAATTAAAAAGAAAATAACTAATATTTATTTAATTTAATCAAACGACAACTAATTTTACGTAAAACGTGATATCTATGGAGGTTATATATGTAATATTAGTATTACTTTTGACTAATAAAATTTATAATTATGAAAATGATAACTTTATTTGAAAAATATAGAACGAATAGTTTAATTGGTTAATTTATATATACGTATAACTGTAGGTAAAGGAAAGAGAAATATTATTTATAACAACGCTTTTTATTTTTATTGTAATTTTTATTCTTTCCGTTATTTTATTGATGCCAACTAATTTATTCTTTCCAATGAACCATGTCTGACTATATATATGAACATGGCAATAGAGAGAAAGTAAAAAGATATTCACTTTAGTTCATTTAGTGCAACATAATTTACAAATTTACAACTATAAATTTACTTTATAAATGCCTTACAATTGTAACAAAAGCTCGCTTTTACTTTCTTAACCGGTTTACTACTAGTAAACAAAAAACCTAAAAAATATCTTTTGGTGTATAGCTCTGAAAAACTTAAAATTAAACATGGGCAGTGTGCCAATATCAAATATACATACATATATGAGAGCATGACACGAAGTGAAATGATTTTGTACTTATTCTTACGTCTGATTTATTGTCTAAGAGAGACTTGTTAGTTAGATATAAGATTTTATAATACATAGTTTATAGGTAGGCTCGCAATTTGTTGTGTGTGATGCACAATAAATTTACAAAAATAATTTTAAATAACACAACTCAAAAGCAAACAAGACTAAGACAAAACAACTCAATGAACCATGTCTGACTATATATATGAACATGGCAATAGAAGAGAGATGAAAAATGTTAATTACCAAGAAGAAAGGAACAAGCTTTCCAGCCACCTCTTGTAGATTTGAGAACAGGTTTCCCTTTAAGATCCACAGTTCCATCTTCTGTGTACTCACTCCTAACCCTAGCGTCTTCTATATTAAGCTAAATTTGTTAAGTAATTACTATAGAGAAGGGAAAAGAGAAAAGAGAAATGAGAAAGAAAAGAGAAAAGCACAAAACAAATAAGCAAAAGCGTGTATCGTCAAAGGTAGACTAGTGTCTATTTATAAGAATCTTGAGTCTATTTTAATAGAGGAAGAATGACAGCTGGCGGACTAACTTGACAGTTTGCGTATTGGAAAACTTGCATAGCTGTCAACTAACTTAGCCAAAGCTTTAAAGCTTAGCCATTCTTAATCAACATATGTGCAGGTCCCTTTTACTACTGCTCTTTATGCCCATGTGATTTTAACACCTTAACCTTTCTTTAAAGGTCTCTATCAGACTATGGTCCTAGTATAATTGAAACTATCATCTATAAATTTATAATATTTGTGCACTTATGAGAATAAATTTTGTACATTATTAATAGTGTATATATAGGTGTATAAAATTAAGTGTACATGAAACATTTTTGTATAACCAAACTAAAAGAATAATGTAAATTAACTACTCCACCAATTAAATATCTTGTTGCATTGAATTGGAATCATTAATGAATTTTAAAAAAAAAATGTACCAGGGAGAATAAATGAAGCAATTAGTAATCAATGAGAGGGTGTTTCAGTGACATCACTCTTCGTTTTTAACCGGTGAATTATTTGCAAAGTAGGAAATGATGCGGGGGGGGGTCCATCGTTAGCCAAATTTGCAAAGTTTATGACCAACTGCGTGTATTGTCAAAGACAAGTATCCTCTTTTAAACTGATCAATTTTTTATTATTATTATTATTATTATTATTTTATTTTTTTGTTCAAAGTTAGACTAGTGTCTATTTATAAGAATCTAGTGTCTATTTTAATAGAGTAAGAATGGCAAATCTTTTCAAGTTTTGGCTAAGTTAGTGGACAGCTTATATTGGATAACTTTACTGACTTGACAGCTTACATACAGCTTGCATAACTGTCAACTAACTTACCTAAAGCTTCAAAACCTTTGCTATTCTTACTCTATTATATTTGTAAGAATCTTTTTTGGGTTGAGGGAGTGAGAGGGAGAACGACAGCTTCGTGGCGTTCCCTATATCCCACGGTTGGATATACCGGAGAGTAGACCTTTTCACTCATCTGCCCTGCCAGCGGACCGTACTTTGCTGAAACTCCCACGTCATCGTTTCCCAATAACAAGACGTCAAAAGGCCCACCACTTTATCCTAAAGAACTTGTAGAACAATTGTTAAATTCTGTTCCTAATGGAGCCCCTAATTGAATATTAAAATATCCCCTTGATTTTGAAAAAAAAAATCCTTACTAAAAAAATATTTACAAATTATTTAATAAAATAACTTTCATGTTGATAACACATGTCAAATTCATATTGGTCCCCACATTATCAAGATTTTATTTTTCTAATTTTAAATTCTTAAAATAAATTCTAATTGCAAATTTAAAAAGTAAGACTTACCCATAATATAAACAATAAAAAAAATTAACAATAAAATATTATACATGATAATATTATTATAAATGAAAATGTTATAAGAGAGAATCCATTTTTAGATTTTATTAAACTTAGTACAACGTAACAGTAGTAAGACTTGAAACATTGAGCGAGTGCTGAAAATCTGGAATTCTCCAATGTTATAAACATGAGTCCTGCCACACGTACACTAAAAAATATATACCATACATATATCTTATGCTTATATACATTAAATTTGTGTTTTAATGCCTATAGTGTTTGTACAGTTAATTAAGTATAATTGAGAATATCATATATAAATTTGTAATATTTGTGCACTCATGAGAATAAATTTTGTACATTATTAATAGTGTATATATAGGTGTATAAAATTAAGTGTACATGAAGCATTTTTGTATAACCAAACTAAAAGGATAATGTAAATTAACTACTCCACCAATTAACTATCTTGTTGCATTGAATTGGAATCATTAATGAATTTAAAAAAAAAATGTACCAGGGAGAATAAATGAAGCAATTAGTAATCAATCAGAGGGTGTTTCAGTGACATTACTCTTCGTTTTTAACCGGTGGATTATTTGCAAAGTGGGAAATGATGCGCGGGGGGATCCATCGTTAGCCAAATTTGCAAAGTGTATAACCAAATTTATTCTCCCCTATTTGCAAAGGGAAATACATATTTGCGAAGTGTATAACCAAATTTATTTGTCGAATTTGGTTGTATAAATACCAATCTATAATGTATTTGGAAGAAGTAGAAAAAAGCTTATTTATTTCAAAAGCTTGTGTATTTGGGAGAAGTAGAACAAAGTTTATGTATTTCAAAAGCTCTAGTCCCACATTGGTTAGATTACAAACCTTTTAAGTATTTATATACCTTTAGTAGCTGTTGTTTTGGTAAAAAGAGTTGAGAAGAGGGTTGGCCTTGCGCGCATGAGTCCAAGCCGGTTGAGCCCTTCGAAGTCTAAACCGATGGATTCCCCCCGCGCATGCACAATAAAGAGTGTCCTGCTCTTTTTGCGAGATTATTTTTTGAATTTTTGTAGCTTACCTATGAATTTGTATATAAACCCATGAATTTCACGGATATTGAATTTCCTGCCCAATATGTGCTAACATAACACATATATGCAATTCGCCAACGCGTTTACCGCAATTCACGTCCAACTGCTTTTACTGTCCAACTGCTATTGAATTTCCCTTCCAACTGCTTTTACCGCAATTCGCCAACGGAATCTCAACCCGCCCCTGCCCCGTCAGCAGAAACAGGGGCACTCTTATATTATGTTTGTAAAGTGGGGTACTTTCGTAATTTCTTCCGCTGACAGGGACAGATGAGTAAAAAACTCTCGACACTAAAATAGGTGACAACCAAAATACCAATGAAAGAAAATTAAAAAGTTACTATATGTAACACCCTAGCTAACTGCATACCCTCGAGTAGTACGCAATGCTCACTAGGTTGTTAAACACTTGGTGGGAATACTTATAGTCCCTTATTACTTTTTCGAAAATACTTGATTAAGGAAAATATGGACCAATTTAAAACTTTTCTACTGAGTGCATAATTACGAAATATGAGACATGTGTGAATCAAAGTATATAAGACAAACGATAGAGCTTGAGGCTTACAACCAATAGTCATTCATAGCATAATTATTTACCTAAGCAAGTACCTGGTCCTTCACAGATAAGTACAACCAATCATATAATATTATAATAAAGTATATGTACATGTCATAATCATCCATACACATAATAAAAGTTCATCCATAACATAACCAGCTAAGCATGTCTTCATAGCCTTGAAGATCTGTCCGTCCGTCAGCGGTAGCTTGTCCTCTGTTCTTTCCTGATCCTCCTGGTGCTCCTCATAGCTCACGTCTACCCCTGGAAGTATAAGTGAGTGGGGGTGAGAACATTTGTCCTCAGTGGTTTACCTTTGCGTCGGGGGATCCTTTTAACTCACTTATCAACCGGCCGCTCAGG
>QANU01054076.1:0-19119 GCA_003254905.1 Nissolia schottii
GTTTAGAAGTTTGAAAAAGAAGGAAAAGGAATGACCGTTAATGGACAAGAATGAAAAAAGAAAAGAATGGAATGGTCAAGTGGAAGCCACTCCATTGTTTGGGAGTTTTATGGAAGAAGTGAAGAAAGTCTTCTTATCTTGTTTAGTTGTGAATGGAAAGGAATGATGCATATATTTTACATTCCAATTTTGTCCTATTGTCAATGCCAAGAAAGAAAGACAAATAAAGCATCAACTCACACTCACCTCTTTGTTTCCTCAATTTTCCATAGAATAAAAAAAAAACCCATCATATCAACAAAAGAAAAAAAAAATCCACCAATTAAAAACCTCATTCCCCACATATCGATTTCCCTCATTTTCCTTATTTCCCCATAAACCAAACTTGATCCTCAACACAATGAAAATTTCACACCCCATAAACAAACAAAAACACCATAGAAATAGGGTTGAAGAGGAAGAGCTTGGTGCATCAAAGCCTGTTGTTGCTATTGCTACTACTTCAACATGTGATTATGCATTATTTTTTCACTTCCTCGATGAATTTTCTAAGAAAATGGGTCTGTGAATCTTCGTGCCAAGGAAACAATGAAGAGGAAGAGGTTGCACTTGACGGTGGGCATAGACTATACAGTAGTGGAAGATGGCAAAGTAATAATTTAACTAAATTATTAGAGAGAATTTTTTTACTTTCCCTTAAGTCCTTTGAGTCTAGAGTTAGGACTATGTCTTCTTGGCTGACTGAAAGGCTTAAGAACAAACATATGACCATAAGGTCTTAATTATAATATATTGTAGCTTAAAACATGGAAGTATTGTAAGTATGGTTCTAACAACACCTTTACGTTTCTAGTTAATGCTATGCCTATGTTTATGTTGTGATTGTTACATATGTTTATTGTGATTGGATATGCTACGACATGTGATGATTATTATTATACTTATGCCTATGTTATTGCCCATGATTATGACTACGTTCATGTTTATAATGATGCTTAAGTTATGTATTGTAATGAGAGTTTGAATAATTTAAGTTTATAAGCATGCATAAAGGAATATATCACAACTCCTTATATGAGTGTGTTATATAATTTTTTTTTCAAATACAAGTGGAAGACTGCTTAAGTCCTTAACCAGACAAATTTCATAAGACATTTTAAGAATAAAAGATAGATTAGGTCCTCACCTGAGCAATATCCATAATACATTTTTAAATAACACACTTATAATGAGTAAATAATGTATGCTGCTTCCTTTTTGGAGCTGGTCCTTTGGGCCAGTGCAGTTAGCTGGTCACCTCGACTAACCTCGTTGTTGGTTTAGAGGTTGTACACCCAAGGTTCCAGGTGTACAGGAAGGAGAATAATGTTTCCCTTGGGTTAGTACAACTAGCTAGTCACTTCGGCCATCATAAATTCTTGGCTAATTCTGATGTGTGTGTCGTCAAAACTATTGATGTGGTTCGCTACCACGAATTGAGCTCAACTCCAAATAAAAAACTAAGTTGAATGCCTGAGGGTGGTAACTAGTCCCCACGTGTATTGAAGGGAAATAATGTGAAGGATAAATGATTAAATGCATCTATAAATGGTTTGAGCTTCATCATTATGTTTATTTACTACTATGCCTTATCGTATTGATAAGTGTTAGGTTAAAGGAAAGACCATGTTTGATTGGTAATCGTTCGGACCTAGGTCAAGATAAATAAATGAACCTTACATGTATGCATGCTCACATAGGCATATCCTGAACGGCAGAACCGGGTGTGATGCCATTTAGTTAGTACATAGGAATCCATTGAGGAAATTCATTTTCTCATCCCACTCCTCATATGGTTCTAGGTATCAATGGCGAGCTTCCCATACGCAGTGATCATGAATTTCCCTTAAGTTCTTGCAGTACCAGCATCCTTATCCACTGTAGGATTACGCTATGTACCAGATGATGTTAAGAAGAAAAAGGAGGATCATTCGAAGGGTTCTTCGGAGGTTCCCAGACTTGAGGTGCAACTACAACTACCTATCCCGTCAAATTGGGAGCGAATCCATGTACCTTACCTTAGAGTAGGTACAGTTACGACATATCGAAGCCTTTTCAACAATTCTTGTGTTAAAAGGGGTTGAAGGTTCTACCACCCTAGTATAGGACCTACTCGTAGTCATCTTTCAAGGGGATTTTCTTGTGATACAAGAGACATTCGAAGATTTCCAATGCGACATTTTGCTATGTGTATGTTATTCCCGATTACTTCCAATTTTCGTTTCAACTGGCGTTTGTGCCTTCATTTGAATGATGTAATGACTATTATTATTTATCCATGTATGAACTTGTTGATGATTATATATATATATATATATATATATATATATATATATAAATAATTCAGTATAAGTATGTATGTTGTGGTTTGGTTATTGGTTTGTTATCGCCTTAATCCTGCTCATCTTCACTATTTACTCATTGTGTCATTCCGCAATGTATGACTTACGTTTTTCAAATGTTTTACAAAAAGTTTCAAATTTTCACATATTTTCAAGATAAATATTTTAAAGAAACTAAGTTTAAAGTAATGAAATGCTAAAAAGTAACAACTAGTGAGCATCAAATGTGACTTTCATAATTATAGCCAGTCTGTATTGCTTGAGATCCATCTATCTAAATACCTCCCAAATTGCTATTAATTTTAAATGTTTTTATGAAAGTTAAATATTAGCATTAACAATATTATAAATGTTTTTTTATGTTTAATATTATTATTGTATTGCATATGTGTGTCCATGTACTCCAAGAAAACATGCATTTTGTGGCCGTTGGTGTTAGCCGCATTGACAGTATTGAAGCCAGCGACGGTTATGGATCAACTTAAGGTGATTGTACTAGATAAAATTATTTAGCCATTTAGCGACAGTTATAAGTAAGAACAATTTTGGATTCTGCACTGGCTATTATTTTTGTTATAAAAGGCACTTTGCCTCAAAATTTCTCCTGAGATTAAATTAAACCCCAATATCTATTGTTGCTCGTCTCCCCCCATGTCTCCATTCTCGAACATGACCCTGTCGCCTCCCTCACCGTCGCTCTCTCAACCTACCTCATCTCCCTCTCACCACCGTCTTCTCCATCTCCATCGGCGGTTAACCCACCCGGGAGCTCTATCTTGTCATTCATTGCTGTAATCGTCAATCGGACAAGCAGAGCACACGCTTGCATCTTGTTTCCGTTTGGGTTTTCGTTTCTCTGCATTCCTAAAGATTGATGATCAATCTCGTTTCCTACTTTCCGTGGTTTGAGCTCGTTGATTAGGTAAACCTTAAACCCTATGCTATGCTTATGCTTCCTTTTTCTTTGATTAATTTTTTTTCCTTCCTTCACTCTGTTTCTAAAAGTTGGGTTCGCTTTGATCAATCTTGTTCACTTTGTTTTTAATTGCTTGATTTTTTAAATTCATTCACACACATTGTTTCTTGATTTGTTTTTTTGCCTTTTATCAACGTAAGAGACATATGGAATTTAAAGATTGTTGCTTGATTGGTTGTGTGGTTCTTCTTAAATCATTTCTTGATGGCATTGTTGAGAAACAAGTAGTGGTGTTTGGCAATTTACATACATAATAGCTTGGCAATTTCGTCCTCTTTTTTTTTTTTCTTTTTTTCTTTTTTATGATTCTAATTTATTTATTTGATTGATTTTTCTTTTGGGTTATGTTTCGTTTAGATTGAGATCTATGAGGATGGTGATAACGCGAGGAAGGATGAGATTGCTGTACTCGGAGGTCAAACTGCCACTGAAATCAATGTTTTCAGTGCCTTTTATGATCATCTCAAAGAGGTTAGGGAGAGGTTTAAGCAGGTTCTGGTTTTGTTATATTGCATGTTTTTAAAGAATTTTTTGGTTTTGTTATATTGCATGTTTTTAAAGAATTGGTTATATATTGTGGTGTGTGCAGATACGAGAGTATCATAGGAAGCACCTGGTTTCTCTCAATATGACTTTACTATAACTAGGTGACTGATGCAACATGTGTTAATTTTTCTAAGAGAGAAGAAAAGATAATGCTTTTATGGTATGAATGCCCCTAAAGAATGTGAAAATGTAGAGAATGATGTTTTCTTTTAGTGAAATTTAACTCTGGGCTGGTGTGTTGATACACTGTCCTACTACAAATTCATGGCTTCTTCATCTTTTTAGGGCTACTTAGGATTTTTTTAATTTACCCCAAATCTGTGTTCCATCATTGAGTGTTTTAATAGTCTGCCTGTGTAAGGAAAGGAAGAAAGAGATTGTGCCTTTTTTCTTGAGACAATTGAGTTTGCGAAATCTTGCATATTCTACTCTTACTAGAGACAATGCCACATTTCCAATTCTGATTGTTTATGCTTCTGCGGCTTTTCTGGTTATTGATGCTTTCAGGAAGCTTTTGGTCGATACCTAGAGTATCATCAGTTTGTCAATTCTAAGTTTGTGGAGCCAATTGAGTATTCTACCTACATTGATGCTTTCTCACAAACAGATAAGGTTCAATGCAAAATGAAGATGACAATGTGATTTATGTTATCTATTGAACTGATTTGACATCTCTATGCATCCTTGTTTTTTGTGGAACAAGCATTGGTTTCTAATATTTTGCCTTTCAATTTCTACAGGCAGTACAGGGAATATATGGAGATTAATCTCTTGGAGTATCTGTTATACTTTTTCCAGCGGACAGAGCCCCTGCTAGATATTGATCAAATTTTCTCAAAGGTTATTTATTTTTATTTAGCATATGTTTTGAAGTTCTAGCTTTTTTAGTGCAATTTTAAGCTTCAATTTTCTGTAAAGATATGGTTTCTTATTTAATCATTAGGAAATTATCTTAGTTCCAAAGTTGTTGGAGTAAATACGTAATGTGTTTCTGCTTTAAGTGACTTGCATTAGTTTTTATGACTGCATGTTTCATTTCAATGAAATCTAGTGTTACTTTTGGTGGTCAAAGTGTCTTCTAATTATTTTTATGATTCCCGTGTCAATTTGTTTGGTTTTTACATCCTGCTATTACGGTATTACCATACTTTTTACTCTACGCGAAAGAATCAATCAATTTTTCTTACAAGGAACTTAAACCATTTTTCTGTAACATGATCTTGTTATCTATCGTTTTCTTTGTTGAAATTTTAAAAAAAAAAGTTGAATTCAAGATTTTGAATTGACTTTCAGAGGGATTATATGATTTTAGTTTATATTTTCTAATGCAAACGCAGCTTGCCCATTGTCATCTTCTGTAGCTCCTGCTTCATGTTTCAATTCTGTTCCTTACTTTGTTATCTGGATTAATGTTTCATATTGCATCATGAATCTTCTATCCAAAAAATATTGTATGATGAATGGTGTGAATGAATTTTCTATAGATAATCTTAACTTCATGATTTCATTGACACGGGGGACTCCTTGTGCATTTTTATCATTTTTATGGGAGAGAGAATCTGACATAATTGTGGCAGGTAACAGTTGAATTTGAAGAAAATTGGGCTACTAGAAAAATACGAGGATGGGAGAATGAAAGCCAGGAGAATGGACATGTACATGCTCAGCTCACTGCAATTGATCTTGATTATTACAGCACAGTTGAAGAGCTAATGGAAGTGGGTCCTGAAAGGTATTTGATGCATGATAGTTTGTTTCATACTCCCATATTCACATTTTTTTATATTTAATTTTAAGAAAACAAGCATAAAATATTTCCTCTTACCAATTTGCCTTCATGCAATTTTAAGAAAATATTCATAAAATATGCTTATTATGCATCTTTTTAAGGAATGAATAGTTAACACTTTTATACTTATGTTCATGAATTCTTTATTTTTGAATATTACATGTTGTAGGATCCATGTTTAAAAAATATATACATATATATATATATATATATATATATATATATATATTGTTGGTAATTTAAAAAAGTATGTAAATATAATGAACTAAAAAAGAAAAGGATAAAATCCCAACTTAGTCTCTCTAGATTTCAATTTTGGTCAACTTTGTCCCTCCCAAATTTTTTAAGATAATTTTGTCCCTCTCAATTCAACTTATCGGATACGTTAGTCCTTCCGTCTATTTCACTAACAATGGTTGATGATGTGGCGGTTAATGGAATGACGTGACACGCTAACCACTACATCACCCCTTTCACGTAAAAAAGCGAGACACGTGAAATCCTAACTTAGTCTTTCTCAATTTCAGGTTCGGTCAACATAATTTTTCCCAATTTTTTTTTTATCAATTTCGTCTATCTCAATTTAAAAAATCAGCTCTGTTAGTCCTTCTGTTTGCTTGACTAATAGTGCTTATTGTCGTGGCGGTTAGATTTTTTGTATGAGTTTCTAATAATGGTTTTGGTGTGCTTTTCAGGTGCTAACACCTCGCTGCTAGAAGACCTCAGTGCCAAAGTTCTTCCGTTACGTAACATTCCAGGTGAGTGGCGGTCTTGGTGTGTCGATGGTTCCATTTTGGTTGTCCATCAATAGAGTTAGTTATTATAACATGGCAGTAGTTAGTCAAATATTTATACAATTTATAACATGCTAGCAGTTAGTCAAATACTCAGTCCAATATGCGTATATATACTCAATAAATACTATGCTTGTGTGATATGCCATGTGTTTATATTTATATGTATGCTATGCCATGCTATATTAGGACATAGACCTAAAACCCTTAGGCAAGATACCATTAGAGATGTTTGGTTAGGCTTAAAGAATCTGGTTAAGGCACCTAACAAGGGGAGGTTCTGGCTAAGACAAGACTTGATACTTAAAATGTCCGTTTGTGACGCACCTCTCTTTTTTGGGAATTTTGTCCTAAGTATAAGACCTTAGTCCTTGAGTCTAAACTAATAAACAATATTAGTTAAGTAGGACAAACTTGTCATAATCAGTAGCTTTAGACCTTAGCAACATGGTAATCAAAGACAACTCCCTAAAAGACTCCACGAACAGTAGATTCTAGGGTAGATGACCTAGAATAGTATGAGATCCTACGATCTCGTAACCCAGACACAATAATAGATATATATGAGCACCAGGCTCCTTAGTTACGACATGCATGCCTTATTAGACCCTCGAGTGCCAGGCTATTGTAACATCTCTGATTTTTTCCCTTAAGGAAATTCGTTAAATAAATAATTGCGGGAACCGGTCAATACGCAAGGAGGATGAAAATGCCGCGTGTAACTTGTGAAACCTCGGCCAAGGCTTCGGGACTCGTGAATTTTTCCCTGACCCTTGAACCATTGTTGGGTCCAACTGGAAATTGTGAGGATACCGACAGTGCCTGTAGAATTCTCTGACGAGAAAATACATCCCCGGATGCCTTAACCAGACTCGAACTACTAATCAGGAAAACTCGAACTACTAATCAGGAAAATTAGTAGATTACGACGGTGCGTCCGAAATACTTTTCGGACGACCATACGCCACACAAGGAAACGACAAACTATCAAACACGACCGAACACGGGTAAATTTTTGGAGAAATTCCCCTTGCCCTGCCGTGCACAGCCACACCACCTCACCTCCACCAGCCACTCCCCTGGGACATCTCAAATCACCATGCCTTCTTCCACTATTCCCTCACTCTCACACTCCATCCATCTTTTCCAAATTTTCTTTTAATTCCCCTCACCCGAGACCATCCTCTACAGTCCAAGTTTCCATTTTCTCATCATCCTCTCCTTTCATCCTTTCCAAGGGAAACCAAGCTCCCACAACAACCCACCCTCTTTGCCCACAAAGCTTGGAAGGCTTTACATACATCTCTCATTCATCCACCATAAGCCACCATCAGCATCATCACCATATCCTTAAGTTCCTCCTCAAGTGAGCAGAGAAGAAAAAGCTTGGAATTTCAAGCCTTCCCCTTCAACAATCAAACCATCCTCCAAGGTGGGGGTAAAGCTAGCTCTAAATCACCATTGGGTGATGTATTAAGTTGTATGTGTGTTTTGAGTGAAGAAAATGGGTAGGTACAGGGATGGGAAGCAAGAAAAATCACTAGGACCTGTTTCAGGATGAACCACGAATGTTTCAGAAAGCAAGTGTGAAAAACGACAAGTTATTCAAATGACTACCTTAGAGTCATTCGAATGAGTTGTGAGGATTTGCAATTTCGAAAGCAACAGAGGCCAGTCATTCGAATGCCTTGGCCTTGGGCATTCGAATGACAACCTCCCTGAGTGATTTAGAAAGAAAATGCCAAAATCATTTGAATGACCATTCATGTGGCATTTGAATGACCATCCTTTTGCACATTCCACGAGCTAGAATCCACTCCTGGCCACGCCGCGAGGGCAGCCCTTCACCATCTAGCACGCTAGACGGTCACCTCCTATCGTCGATCGACGAGGATGTATCTGCGGGCATTCGTGGTTAGCTACCACTCGGGAAAGGAGCGCTGCCTGGTCGCCGACGAGACGATAATATTAAGTGGGTCACAGCCGAATGGGGAAGACGGTCCCACAGATTGCGAAGGAGAAAGGACGAACAAGCAAAGTAACGAAAGAGGATGCAGCCACAGGGCGCGTAAGAGAACCCCCAATCCCTCATGCATTGAATGTGATTGAATGTTTATATGTGTGTGTGTATATATATATGTATATAAAGATATGTACGGTATGAGGGCCCGATCTACCTGCCCGGAAGTAAGCCCTAGTATTCCCTGAGTACTGATAAGTGTCCAATTTACACAAAATTGACATATCAAAATGGCACTTATCTGTTATGTTTTTAAACAATTTATCTAATTAATTCCCCATATTTTGTAGGATATTAAATATATTTTGAAGATGGATGCAAGCATAATTTATGAAGAATAATCCCATGAAGAATGGAAGAGAAGGGCAGAATTGGAAAAGAGCTTAAAGAAAAGATTCTGGACGAGGCACCGCTCAGCGAGGAACCACACATCGCTCAGCGCTAAAGAGTAAATCGCTCAGCGGTACAACACTTATCGCTCAGCGAACTTAAGTCAGCAAGCAACTTGCACCGGCGCAATCATTGAGCCAGCCTGGAACCGCGTGCCACGTCAGCGCCGCCCCTGCAAAAGTCTGCCGGAGCATTTATTATGACAGCCTGTAGCCGCCTCTGCTCTGCAAACCGCTCAGCGGAAGGACCCTAGCCGCTCAGCGGGTGTACTTAAATAGCTCAGCGATGGCACCCAGGCCGCTGAGCGGACTTGGTAAAAAAAGCATAGAGAAAAAGGGATAGGAGCCGTTTTGCACAGCAGTTAGTAAAATTGCGATATCTTGAGCTACAGATGTCCGATTGAGGTGGTTCAAATTGCTACTTAAAGCTAAGAAAAAGATCTAAAACTTTGTAGTTGGGGTCGTTTTAAGATTAAGGTCGCTGAGCGATATTATCCCATCGCTGAGCGATACCACCGAACCTTCCCGAAACCGACTTTGAAGTCGGCAGCCGCCATCAACCATCGCTGAGCGACCCCTACAAATCGCTGAGCGAAAATGGACAATTTTGGCCTATAAATAGAGGCCGAGGCACTCTTCAAGAGCATATATTCTCCCCTCCATAATTCATTCTTTCTACATTTCTTTTGTACTTCAAAGCCTAGTTTAGATTAGGAACAAAGAGGAGGCCTGTGAAGGAGCCGGGAGATCAAGGAAGCTCGGCGAAGCCATGGCCATGATAGCGTGAGTACGTGTCATGGTAAGTGTCTAGACCTTGCCTCCGAGATACTCTCGTAAGATGGATTCCTAATCCTCTTTTTGTTGGGATTTTGGTCATTATTGTAGTTGCCTGTATCCATGTAACTATTGCATATGAATCTATTTATTTCTAATGATTAGCTTGAATGGTTTTATGCTTAATGCTAGTTCTTGTTTAGTGTTTTAATCTTGGCTTGAGACTTAGTTGTATGAACGAGAGTTATATTAATTAAGTTGTAAACCAAGTTAAGATTAATCTGCTATGCTAAACTAGATTCGAGACTTGAACGTTGTGAACGAATAATTGCAACCATTAAAGTCGGATCTAAATCATTACATCTAACCTTGTTGCAAGACTAGAAGTTAGCCGCTTAACATCTAAATTAATCCTGGCGTACTTTGTTAAGCTCGTATACGAAAGTAACAGTTTAATAAAGGAAACTTGTAATCTTTGCATATGCGAAAGCTATGTAAAAGATAAGATCTGATGGCGGGCAATCAATGAAATAATGGTTCTGTGTAATAAGTAACTGGATGCATGAAACTATGATGTGATTAAAATTCCCAACAAGCTCCGGAACTACCTCTGATTTGTTTCCTATTTTATTTTCCTGTCTTTTATTTATTTAGTCTATTTAAATATAAATCAAATCACAAATCTTTCACCTCATTGTTTAATTAAATGAACTCAAGAATGGTATTTTTACAACTCCCTGTGGGATCGACCATACCCTATACTGCAATTGGATTCCTTTGGAATCTGAAAGCCGTAAAGTAGGTATGTATATAAATATTTAATTTGAACGACAAAAGCGCAGACAAACTTTCTAAGAGATTGACATGGCTGTGACAATAACCTAGAGCTATGTCAAGATCCTAGAAAGTGGTTAAAAAGGCTTTCATCAAGTACAGTATGACGATTAATAATAATAAGCTCGATAGGTGGCCCCTAATCCCTTAGGGAAAAGATTAGAAGTCCCACATAACCTAGTAATTTAGATAAAGCTGTTCATGATAGCAAAACTAAAAGTGAACTAGGAATTGTAGAATGGCATAACACTTAGAGATCTCCTGAGCGACCTGAATCATAACCGAGCCAAAGAAACATAAACCCTTATAGATGACCACTGAGAAGACATGGTTCTCACCCTGTTCGTTGAGAAGACATGGTTCTCACCCTGTTCGTTTATGATGTCAGATAACAGTGACGAACCTCGCATCGATGGATCAGATGCAACCAGAGTACGATTGCAATGGGAACATGTGGCTTCTCCCTACTCCCAACCAAAGCAGAAAACAACTCTACGTGGCGCATCTATGACTATAGCGTAAGTAGCTAGTAGGGGTGTTTCATTTGGTATCAGAGCAGTTTGGTCCTAGTGAGCCTGAGGACTGAGCTGCATTGTGCTTCTGAGCACAAAAACGGTGTACACTCTACGGAACCGCATAGCCTGAACTTAGGTACACACGTCCTTCTTGAGTCTGATCAACTCGAGATAGTTCGGGTGTAACAGATCAGCTAGGCCACCAAGGAGGAACAATACACGACGTAACGATAGGCTGAGAGTTCGGTAACCCTTGTAGGGAAATCAGTTAGGCGGTGGAACGACAAAACCCCATCGGACGAGGAAGGTGAGCTATGAAGAGGGAGAAGCAAGAATCTTAGGAAGCGCGAACACTTAAAAGATCTGAGAAAAACCCTTCCCAGGATCCATTCGAATGACCCCCTATTGGTTATTCGAATCCCCCAGTTCTCAGGTTGGCCATTTGAATAACTTACCCACTGGTCATTCTCTCCTAGTTCACCAATCATTCGAATGACTACAGCAGAATGCAACAAATTCAGCCTTTGCTCAAACTTACCCCAATTCCCTGGATCCTCCTTGGACCAATACTGAGCCATTCACATCTAGTTTCCATGACTCTCTAAATTGCCCGATCTAGCAGTGGAGCCTTGAGGGAAGAACGGGTTACCATAACCATTGAAAAACAAGACAAGCAGACTAACACAAAACCAGCAGGCAATAAGGACAAACCAAACCGATTATGCTCAAAAAGCATCGTTTCATTAACCGCATGTCCTATTACAAAAGGATGACAAATTAACTCCTACAAAGTTTTCTATAAATTAGGGTCAGCCACAGATAACTGGCTGAAGCCCTTAAACTACCCAAACGCCTGTTAACCCACCCTCTAGGAAGTGCCATCCGAGCCTGAGCCACCCCTTTTCTCCTTGCCAACAGGAGCAGGGCCTCCGAAGCCATATGGAACCATCTTGGTAAGCTCTGCGGAGCGCGGGACACCCAGATGGGCGCAGTTTGCGCCCATATCCCCTTCAACTCGTAGTAGGAGTCGCTCTACCTGCTCCAGGCGAGAAGCTGGTGGGGCAGGTGCAGGAGTTGAGCATCCCTTGGCCTGACGTCCTTCGGGCACCTCTTACTTGAATGTGTCATCGTCCGACAAGAATATGTGCATTTTTGCTAAGCACCCTGAATCCACCCTCCAGCTCCCTTTGGGGAACCACTTCATCTCCCCTTCCGGACAACATAAAAAGTCAGGGAATTAAAACACAAGGAATTCGGCCAATTAATGCACGTACCTATCAGAGGAACTTGGAAATGGCGAAGGATAGCCGTTATCTGAACCTCGTAAGGCAGTGCGCTATCACGCGTGTGGGCTTGGTCCATGTGGCATAGGACACACGATGCCCAGTTGAGGGGGTGGCCCTCAGCCATAGCCCATAGCGTTAGGCTATCCTCCCTGGTCATCACAAAGTGTACGTGTCAGAAGAGTCGACGACCCACCCTAGTGAGTTCCCCAGCGAATCTTGCCCAGTGGATGGCAACTCCAAAACCTTCCCAAGCAGTCATCTCGATATTGATCTGGTTCACCTCCGTGGTCAGCCTGTTACCCCTTACCCTCAGGTTGGTGTAAAATACTTTTACCAACTGAGGGTAACCGGCAGACTGCAGCACACAAAATTCAGGACACCAGACGAATCCAGAATGGCGGGAATGTCACGATGGACGCCCGCCCTCGAATGTGGAGTGCGTCAGGACCCGGGGCACCATAACCTCTCGATTCTCGAAGCCACTCTCAAAGTGACGCCACTGCCCAGTGGTTGAGAACCAACAGGGTATCCCGTGGGTCAGGGCAGTAGGTTCGCAGAATGCCCCCTCCGTGGGGTGGTAGTGCCGGAGGCGGGAGTCCCTATGGGCATATCTTGGTTCATGATGATGGTGGGGGCAGAGTAGGTGACGGTGATGGTGACGGTAGGGGCAGAGGAAGGGGAGTAGGGGGCAGTAGGAAGGCGTCGACGAAGAGAGAGAGACACGGGAAAGAGGGGGAGAGAGTGATGGGTTGGAAGGAAGAGCAAGTAGAAAGTGAGTAAGGGAAATGAAAGAATGTGAGTGAGGGTGGAGTAGGAAGCGAAGAAGAGCTCTGCTAGGGCTTAGAAGGGAAGTGAAGCAAGCAAGGAAAACGAAGAGGGAAACACGTTTAAAACGTAGGTCATTCGAATGACTCGGCAACGCCAACAAACAATCGAATGACCAAAGAGATGTCATTCAAATGACTCTCAGATTCTACTTAACATGAGCTGGTCACCCGAATGACCAAGTAAAACGGTATTCGGACAACACCCAACCTTAGGTGCCCTAAGCCCGAAAGTCATAGCCATGCCAAATTTCGGGACAAAATTTCCAAAGGGAGGAAAATGTAACATCCCAGATTTTTCCCCTTAAGGAAATTCGTTAAATAAATAATTGCGGGAACCGGTCAATACGCAAGGAGGATGAAAATGCCGCATGTGACTTGTAAAATCTTGGCCAAAATAAGGCTTCAGGACCCGTGAATTTTTCCTCGAGCCTTGAACCATTGTTGGGTCCAATTGGAAATTGTATGAATACTGACAATGCCCGTAGAATTCTCTGACGAGAAAATACATCCCCGGATGCCTTAACTAAACTCGAACTACTAATAAGAAAAATTAGTAAATTACGACGGTCCGAAATATTTTTCGGACAACCATACGCGATACACGGAGATTGCAAACTATCAAACATGACCGAACACGGGTAAATTTTTGGAGAAATTCCCTTTGCCATGTCGTGTAGGGCCACACCACCTCACCTCCACCAACCACTCCCCTGGAACCTCTCAAATCACCACTCCACGAATTTCCTTAAGGAAAAAATTCGGGATGTTACAAGGAGCCTGGCACTTGAGGGTCTAATAAGGCATTCATGTCGTAACTAAGGAGCTTGACGCTCATATATATATCTATTATTGTGTCTGGGTTATGAGATCGTAGGATCTCGTACTATTCTAGGTCATCTACCCTAGAATCTACTATTCGTGGAGTCTTTTAGGGAGTTGTCTTTGATTACCATGTTGCTAAGGCCTAAAGCTACTAATTATGACAAGTTTGTCCTACTTAACTAATCTTGTTTATTAGTTTAGACTCAAGGACTAAGGTCTCACACTTAGGACAGGATTCCCAAATAAGAGAGGTGCGTCACAAACAGACATTTTTAGTACCAAGTCTTGTTTTATTCAGAACCTCCCCTTGTTAGGAGCCTTAACCAAATTCTTTACTTAAAGTCTTACGTATAAGCCTAACCAAACATCTCTAATGGTATCTGGCCTAAGGGTTTTATGTCTTTGTCCTAACATAGCATGGTATAGCATACATATAAATATAAACACATGGCATATCACACAAGCATAGTATTTATTGAGCATGTATACACGTATTCGACTGAGTATTTGACTAACTGCTAGCATGTTATAAATTGTATAAATATTTGACTAACTATAACATAACTAACTCTATTGAAGGACAACCAAAGTGGAACCATCGACGCACCAGGACCACCACTCATCTAAAATTTTACGGAATGAAAGAACAACGACACTAAGGCCTTCTAGCAGCGAGGTGTTGGCACCTGAAAAGCACACCAAAACCATTATTAGAAACCCATAAAGAAAATCTAACTGCCACGTCAATAAACACTATTAGTCAAGCAAACAGAAGGACTAACATAGCTGATTTTTTAAATTGAGATGGATGAAATTGATTGAAAAAATTTTGGAAAAAACTGAGTTGACCGAAACCAAAACAGAGTTCATGTGTCTCGCTTTTCTACGTGAAAGGGGGTGATGTGGTGGTTAGCGTGTCACGTCATTCCGTTAACTGCCACATCATCAACCGCTGTTAATGGAATAGACGGAAGGACTAACGTATCCGATATGTTGAATTGAGAGGGACAAAATTGTCTTAAAAATTTTGGGAGGGACAAGTTGACCAAAATTGAAATTTAGAGAGACTAAGTTGAGATTTTTTCCTTTTCTTTTTTAGTTCATTATATTTACATACTTTTTTAAATTACCAACAATATATATATATATATATGTATGTATATATTTTTTAAACATGGATCCTACATCATGTAATATTCAAAAATAAAGAATTCATGAACATAAGTATAAAAGTGTTAACTATTCATTACTTAAAAAGATGCATAATAAGCATATCATCAAATGTATCATTAAAAGAAAATTACAAATTATATAAATCTTGATTATTTTGCAATAACATAGAAACTTAAGTCCTTGGCTTAAAAAAAACAGTTCTATAATCCTATTATTGGACTAATGAGAAGTTCTAATGTTAATGATACACTAATTATTCTATCGGTCCATCGTGATCGAGTTCATTGCTACTAGAAGAAGACACTCTTGCCTACAATGGTCACTCTAAATCTACAATCTAAGATAAAAAAAAAAAAATAAAAAAAAACGGCAAATAAAACATTAATATTATAAAATAAGAGATAAGAGACAAGAAAACCTAAAATAACTACCCATCAGCATGCGAAAGGTTACTTGGATCCATCAATCATGTACAAACAGGGAAGTTCCAAAGCATGGACATTAATCAATAATGTGGAGAGCACTTTAGTAGGATAACTTGATTGCCAAGTGCATGGAGGCAAATTTGGAAGAGGAAATATTTTATGCTTGTTTTCTTAAAATTAAATATAAAAAAATGTGAATATGGGAGTATGAAACAAAATATCATGCATCAACTACCTTTCAGGACCCATTTCCATTAGCTATTCAACTGTGCTGTAATAATCAAGATCAATTGCAGTGAGCTGAGCATGTACATGTCCATTCTCCTGGCTTTCATTCTCCCATCCTCGTATTTTTCTAGTAGCCCAATTTTCTTCAAATTCAACTGTTACCTGCCACAATTATGTCAGATTCTCTCTCCCATAAAAATGATAAAAATGCACAAGGAGTCCCCCGTGTCAATGAAATCATGAAGTTAAGATTATCTATAGAAAATTCATTCACACCATTCATCATACAATATTTTTTGGATAGAAGATTCATGATGCAATATAAAACATTAATCCAGATAACAAAGTAAGGAACGGAATTGAAACATGAAGCAGGAGCTACAGAAGATGACAATAGGCAAGCTGCGTTTGCATTAGAAAATATAAACTAAAATCATATAATCCCTCTGAAAGTCAATTCAAAATCTTGAATTCAACTTTTTTTTTAAAATTTCAACAAAGAAAACGATAGATAACAAGATCATGTTACAGAAAAATGGTTTAAGTTCCTTGTAAGAAAAATTGATTGATTCTTTCGCGTAGAGTAAAAAGTATGGTAATACTGTAATAGCAGGATGTAAAAACCAAACAAATTGACACGAGAATCATAAAAATAATTAGAAGACACTTTGACAACCAAAAGTAACACTAGATTTCATTGAAATGAAACATGCAGTCATAAAAACTAATGCAAGTCACTTAAAGCAGAAACACATTACGTATTCACTCCAACAACTTTGGAACTAAGAGAATTTCCTAATGATTAAATAAGAAACCATATCTTTACAGAAAATTGAAGCTTAAAATTGCACTAAAAAATCTAGAACTTCAAAACATATGCTAAATAAAATTAAATAACCTTTGAGAAAATTTGATCAATATCTAGCAGGGGCTCTGTCCGCTGGAAAAAGTATAACAGATACTCCAAGAGATTCTCCATATATTCCCTGTACTGCCTGTAGAAATTGAAAGGCAAAATATTAGAAACCAATGCTTGTTCCACAAAAAACAAGGATGCATAGAGATGTCAAATCAGTTCAATAGATAACATAAATCACATTGTCATCTTCATTTTGCATGGAACCTTATCTGTTTGTGAGAAAGCATCAATGTAGGTAGAATACTCAATTGGCTCCCCAAACTTAGAATTGACAAACTGAGGATACTCTAGGTATCGACCAAAAGCTGCCTGAAAGCATCAATAACCAGAAAAGCCGCAGAAGCATAAACAATCAGAATTGGAAATGTGGCATTGTCTCTAGTAAGAGTAGAATATGCAAGATTTCGCAAACTCAATTGTCTCAAGAAAAAAAGGCACAATCTCTTTCTTGCTTTCCTTACACAGGCAGACTATTAAAACACTCAATGATGGAACACAGATTTGGGGTAAATTAAAAAAATCCTAAGTAGCCCTAAAAAGATGAAGAAGCCATGAATTTGTAGTAGGACAGTGTATCAACACACCAGCCCAGAGTTAAATTTCACTAAAAGAAAACATCATTCTCTACATTTTCACATTCTTCAGGGGCATTCATACCACAAAAGCATTATCTTTTCTTCTCTCTTAGAAAAATTAACACATGTTGCATCAGTCACCTAGTTATAGTAAAGTCATATTGAGAGAAAATGACCTCTCCACTAAACTCAATCTGAGGCTCTTCCTTAAAGAGTGCTTCATAATCGTCATTAGCATCAACAACACGAGCAACCAGGTGCTTCCTATGATACTCTCGTATCTGCACACCCCACAATATATAACCAATTCTTTAAAAACATGCAATATAACAAAACCAGAAAATTCTTTAAAAACATGCAATATAACAAAACCAGAATCTGCTTAAACCTCTCCCTAACCTCTTTGAGACGATCATAAAAGGCACTGAAAACATTGATTTCAGTGGCAGTTTGACCTCCGAGTGCAGCAATCTCATCCTTCCTCGCGTTATCACCATCCTCATAGATCTCAATCTAAACGAAACATAACCCAAAAAAAATCAATCAAATAAATAAATTAGAATCATAAAAAAGAAAAAAAAGAAAGAAAAAAAAAAGAGAGGACGAAATTGCCAAGCTATTATGTATGTAAATTGCCAAACACCACTACTTGTTTCTCAACAATGCCATCAAGAAATGATTTAAGAAGAACCACACAACCAATCAAGCAACAATCTTTAAATTCCATATGTCTCTTACGTTGATAAAAGGCAAAAAAAAAATCAAGAAACAGTGTGTGTGAATGAATTTAAAAAATCAAGCAATTAAAAACAAAGTGAACAAGATTGATCAAAGCGAACCCAACTTTTAGAAACAGAGTGAAGGAAGGAAAAAAAAAATTAATCAAAGAAAAAGGAAGCTTAAGCATAGCATAGGGTTTAAGGTTTACCTAATCAACGAGCTCAACCCACGGAAAGTAGGAAACGAGATTGATCATCAATCTTTAGGAATGCAGAGAAACGAAAACCCAAACGGAAACAAGATGCAAGCGTGTGCTCTGCTTGTCCGATTGACGATTACAGCAATGAATGACAAGATAGAGCTCCCGGGTGGGTTAACCGCCGATGGAGATGGAGAAGACGGTGGTGAGAGGGAGATGAGGTAGGTTGAGAGAGCGACGGTGAGGGAGGCGACAGGGTCATGTTCGAGAATGGAGACATGGGGGGAGACGAGCAACAATAGATATTGGGGTTTAATTTAATCTCAGGAGAAATTTTGAGGCAAAGTGCCTTTTATAATAACAAAAATAATAGCGAGTAAAGAATCCAAAATTGTTCTTACTTATAACTGCCGCTAAATGGCTAAAGAATTTCATCTAGTACAATCACCTTAAGTTGATTCATAACCGCCGTTGGCTTCAATACTGCCAATGCGGCTAACACCAACAACCACAAAATGCATGTTTTCTTGGAGTAAATGGACACACATATGCAATACAATAATAATATTACACATAACAAAACATTTATAATATTGTTAATGCTAATATTTAACGTTCATAAAACATTTAAAATTAATAGCAATTTGGGAGGTATTTAGATAGATGGATCTAAGCAATACAGACTGGCTATAATTATGAAAGTCATATTTGATGCTCACTAGTTGTTACTTTTTAGCATTTCATTACTTTAAACTTAGTTTCTTTAAAATATTTATCTTGAAAATATGCGAAAATTTGAAACTTTTTGTAAACCATTTGAAAAACGTAAGTCATACATTGCAGAATGACACAATGAGTAAACAGTGAACATGAGCAAGATTAAGGCGATAACAAACCAATAACCAAACTACAACATACATACTTATA
>QANU01054088.1:7128-19771 GCA_003254905.1 Nissolia schottii
ATGGGGCTGTGATGTGCACGGCTGATTGAGGGGGAAATTTTCTCCTAAATTTGTCTCTTGTTCGGTCATTTATGATTGTTAACTATCTGGTTATGCGTGTTCGCACGCACGAAAATTTAACGATAGACATAAAAATTATCTAAACATAATTTAACACTAATTAATCACTTAAAATAAGAAATTGGATTTAACTAGGATATTCTAAATTTTCTCCGGTAAAAAATTCATTTTATGGGTATTGCTGGTATACGCACTTAAATTTCATGAAATGACCGAAAATTTGTACAAAAAATTATTTAAACATAAAGTCACATTCTTCAAACAATTCAAATGAGGAATTTAATTTTAGTCTAAGGTACTCGTAATCTTCTCTCGTACGAGTGTTTTTTACGAATACCTTCGACTCGGCGACGACCGAAAATCGGTCCGGATATCGCGAAATTCTGCGAGATCACGAAACCATTATTTTGACTGGTATTTTTAGAAAATAATTTTTATAATTTAATTTTTCAGTCTCAATAATTGGCTCGTATATTTATTTATTACGCAAAATTCCCTTTAAAGAAAAAGTAGAATATTACAAAGGTCACGGGGTTGGCTATTTATAGCCAACCAAGTCTGTGGTTGTGGCTTAAGAAAAGCCAAATATAAAACCAAAAGAAATTAAAAATAGATTTAGATAAGGATATGAGTTAAGGATGCTGTGAGTGTGTGTGAGAGCCGTAGCTCTTGGCTCATAGTTTACAAATTTGATTGGGTTTGATCGCGTTTGGTCGTTTATTGCTCATTTACGGATGTCCTAACAATATTCCGATCACACCGTCGTTATCTACTAAATTTTCTTATCAGGAATTTAAGTCCAGTCAAGGTATTCCTAAATGTATTTTCATAATAGTGTATCTTACGGATACCTCTGAGTCGTAATTAAATTCCGATGACAACCGAAAATAGACCCGAATCTCGCGAAAGTCTACGAGATCGCGAAATCACTATTTTGACTGGTATTTTTAGGAATTAAATTTAATAATTTGATTTTTCAGTCTTAATAATTGACTCGTATTTATCTATCACGCGAAATCTTTGTAAGGAAAAAAATCGGGATGTTACAAGATACGCTGCACCTAACCTTTCTTACGGAATTCTCTCATTGCTCACACAAATTGACTTTGGCGGTAGAGTGTTTGCAGGTACCTAACGCTGCCATCCTATTCAACCATCACGTGGATCTGCGTTACTCGATTTCCTTCGAAGGATCATCGTACGGTACAGATTCTTTCTCACAAAAAGCTGTGAGATTCCATATGGTTCCTCAAGGTTCCTCCGAAGATTAGAACCTTCTTATGGAAATTATCTCGTGAGGGGGTTCCAGTTAAACAGAAATTCAAAGAGAGAATTCCTCCCATATAGAGCCACTGTTCAAGATGTCAAATAGGGGTGGATTCGGTCATTCACTGCATCATAAATTGCCTACATTGCATTCAAGTGTGGAATGGCCTGGGACACCCAATTGTGGACTTACATCAAGCCCAAACTCCTTTCTTGAAATGGTGGATGGACTGAGTAGATGCACAGAAAAATGCTATTTTTCCCCAGCCATCTCTTGAGGTACTTGCTTTTACTACTTGGAGGATAGAGTTAACTAGGAATATTAAGATATTTGAAAATAAGGTTGTAACTCCACAGGAGATTGTCTCAAACAGTCTCCTCCTTACGGATAAATTTAAGCGTCTTAAAATGTCCCTTCCCCCTATGTAGTGTTCCTCCTTGTTTCTTATTGGCTTGTTGCTAAACTCCTCTAGGTAATCCCACTTATTATCTAGTGTGGTCTTTGTACCCCTCTATAATGCTTTGACAATTGCAATAAAATATTTACCTTGAGGAAAGAAAAATTAATTATGAAGTTGATCTTTATTAAATTATACAATAAACTTCCAATACAAATCGACCTGTCCCACAAAAACAAAAGGGAAAAAAAAAAACAAATATCGCGATTACAAGGAGAAGAAACATGACTATTTCATACAAGAAACCCTAACTTCATGTGACTAAGAGCATCTTTCAAATTTTCTCCTTATTAAACCTATAATAAACTATTCACATGAATATATAAACATACAAATATTACATGTGTTTCGACTCACATTTCATTTAATTTTTGACTAAATTTTATTAAAATAAAAATTTCATTAAAATCTTATATAATAATAAATAAGTATACATAACATGTCTTTTATAATAAGTACACATAATACAATTTTACATGAAAAAATATATCACCATAGGCAAACGATTTTGTTGCTTTCCCAGAGGGCCTGAGGCCCCTATATACATAGTTCCACACATTGTATCACCCTCCACAGCCACCACACCCTCCACAGCCACCGCCACACCCTCCGCCGTCTCCACCACCATCACCATTTCCACCACCATCACACCCTCCACAGCCACCACACCATCCACAGCCACCGCCAGACCCTCCGCCGTCTCCACCACCATGGCCACCACCACCTCCTCCTGCGGCATTGGTAACATTAGAGCCTTCGGACGTACGACTCTCCGTGTTCTTAGGCTTAGGTTGGTAACCTTGAGGGACACCAGCCGTCCCATACTTACTGGGTTTCTTTTTTCGTCCAAAGCAAAAGCACCCCATATATATTCACTTCTTTTAACTTACACACTCTGCTTCTGACGAAATTCGGATTCGTTATGTGGTAACTATTTTGTATCTTTTTTCTGAATTGAAAGTCCTCGTCCTTCTTTGGTTATATATAGATGCCTAAAATGGGGCTGCTGAGAACAATTCTGTTTCCATGTAAGATATTCCCCGAAACTGCAGTTTAATATAGTACGAATTCTGGTCATACGCGAATATTGAAGATTCCTAATAGACCATTCAGAATCGAAAGCTTCGTGACATGGTACAAGAGGGGGTCCAACTTGTGTTAAAATTTATGAGTACGGATAGCGTACCACATAAAAATAAGAATTGATCGTGCAAATAAAATTGTGCGCCACGGAGATAAACAAGAGTAGACCATTGACTTAATCAATGAAAGAGGTAAATGACGACATTATTGCTTGTGCAGAAATTAAAGCAAGCGTGTAACTGGATATCTCTATGACCTATAAAGAGTGCATTAGCTTGTGTGGCAAAAGTCATAGATTCCTGTCGTTATGAAGTTACTCTAACATATTCCCGTTTTGTTTTAAATTTCTTGCCCAGTCAGTTATGAAGTTTAGAAGCGTTGGAATACGGTGGGTTCATCCTTATCATATGCTCACTTATTTAGCATAAGATAAGATAAGAAAATGTTAGAAAGACATTATAGTAATTTAAACTCTGCTCATAACCATGACATGCAATGCAATACATAATATATAGCAGACATAAAAACATTTAAGTATTAGTAATATGTTACATTAAAACATAATTTTAATCAAAGCATAATCATTAAATAATAACAATATCTAGATAGATGGTTCTCGAGCATTACAATTTTGCTTATGATGCACTGCCCAAGTATCTGGACCACGGTAGTTGGGATATACTACTCGAGTCCATAGATTCCTGATGGTTTGTCGTGATGCACTATCCAAGTAATACAACCCAATAAATAAATGAAAAAAAAATGATAATCCCTAAGTAAGTACATCAATACAGAATTCTTACATACACGTTCAAAAGCATCCACTTCTTTTCTTTACTGATAAATCAGAATTCAGAAATTCCTTCGTAGTATGCGATCTCCCGCCTACATCTTTTGAGGTACCAAAAATAAAAAAATAGATTCAACGATAATATGTATAACAATTGAAAATTAATAAAATTAATAAAATGTCTCCTATATATACGAAATGTCATCTGGGATATCCCCAATTGAAAAGTAAAAACTTTGGAATATCATTTTGCTTTCAGGGTTAACATGCATCAGCTCCTCCTCCGCCGCCGCCACCACCACCACATCCTCCTCCTCCCCCGGCAACACCACCATCTGTGCCACCAATAATCCCACCCATCATAGCTCCATCGTGAAAATGATGGTTGTTATGGTGGTGGTGGTGCATAAAACCACCACCACCAGATGCTGGCCTTACTCCTCCGATTCGGCACAGTAGAGTCAGTATGACCGAAAAGGCTAACATGCAGACAACTGCTATGATAAATATTACGAATGGTTCCATCTCTCACATATAAGAATTGCTCATTAAATCGTTCATCGCTATTCCTTTTATATTTACATAATCATACACTTTTCATCATGTACAGTCTGCTTTTGTTTACGGAAACTAGTTGACAAGTATGTAAGCTTACTGTGCAAGGCAAGTAACTAATTACGTGCCGTATTTTATTGGTTTTGTGGTATATGAACAAAATTTTATCGGCTGAGGCTCTTCATTTAGGAACTGGTGATGCAGAATTTCAAGTTCTACTCCAACGAACAGTGTGTCACGGATTGGTTTTTTATTTTTATTTTTATTTTATTTATTATTATTATTATTATTATTATTATTATTATTATTATTATTATTATTATTATTATTTCAGTTTAGTTTCGCTTAGTTGCCTTGATTTCGTGCTTGTGAACTTGGAAATTGAGTTGTGAATGCTAAACGCTTCGTTTTGGAGCTTCATGACGGTTGGACCCAACGCGATCTAGGGATATGCTCGACGCTTATAGTGAGCTCAAAGGTTGATGGTTTTGTGTGGCTTAGAGAAGGGGGTTGAATCTAAGCAAAGTCTTTCGCTTTAAAAAATTAACCTTTCTTTGAAAGTTGTCTCCTAAAAGTTTGCAGATATCTTCTTGTATTCAGGGAGACAAGTTTTCTAAAAAACTAAAATTTCGAAAACGAAAACAAATTTTCTTTTAAATGATAGGAAATGTAAATAGTGGAGAGAAAAAGAAAAACACACAATATTTATACTAGTTTGATTCCTAGTGAGGATCCAGTTCTCAATCGCCAAAATCTGTTTTCTTTCACAAAAACTTACAAGCACCAATAGTACTTCTCAAAAACTCACAAGATAAAACTTTCAAATACAGAGACTTGAACTGGAAATCTTTCTCTCAAGCTCTCTATTGCTCGCCAAAAACAAATTCTCAAATAACCAATTTTCTTACCAAGCAATAAAATACCAAAATACCAAAACAGAGGATTGAAAATAAAATATTCAAAATATGAGAGGTTTGTAGGTGGAGCTCTTGAGGATGTATTTCAATGGTGGTCTTTTTCTCTTATTTTTCTCTTATGTCTTGTATTTTTCAGAATGATCAAGGATAACTTATTTATACTTGATCCTTGAATTTGACGCTCAAGATCATCTCCTTTATTTTTGTCATTCTTCCATGATTTCTTCTCACCATAACTCGTTCTTCCTTCTTTTGTCTTCAATCAACTCATTTTTGTTGATACCCATTTAAGAGAGCTTTTACATATGTGCTTCAATCACTCTCTCTCTTGACCGTTGCAGGAAGTGTTTCCTGTTTTCCCTTCCATGTAATAGATGATGATATAGATGGCTAAATGAAAGCATCTCTGTTGCATTTGTATTTCTGATGCATTTGCATTTCATCTCATTACGCATAGCTTTCATTATAGCCGTTGTAGTTTGTTACGGTTGTTATAGGGACTGCTACCGTGCATCCCTTTAGTTAGGCAACACGATGGGCCATCTTCTCTATATATAAAGCATGGTCGTGTACAGTGAAAACTATCGAATACATACTGATATCATTTTACTCATTGAAATGGCTTTCTCTTGCGCTTCCTAATATGGTATCAGAGCTTTGATCCTCAGAGCTCTGCTGCGCGTTCAACAATGGTGCGAACTCAAACCAATTCCAACCGATTCAATGCCGTTACAGGAAGCTTCGGAACTGAAGGTACTGGAGGCGGCAATGGCGATCTGCTTTTGAATCCAACAAGTCCGTATTATCTACATCCGAGCGAGAATCCATCGCTCATCATCGTTCCTGCACTCTTGACAAGCTCGAATTATCATACGTGGAGTAGAGCAATGAGGCGTGCAATGATAGCTAAGAACAAGTTCAAGTTCTTGAGCGGGGAGATTGCTCGGCCTGATGAATTCCTTCCACTCTATGAGGCTTGGGAGAGATGCAACACAATGATCCACTCGTGGATCATGAATTCAGTGTCTCCTGCGATTGCTAGGAGCATAGACGCGATTGAATATGCTGCAGAAGTTTGGAGAGATCTGAAAGAAAGATTCGCGCAGAGCGATTTCTTAAGGATAGCGAAGCTTCAGCATGATCTATATACGATCCAGCAAGGTAACCTAACAGTAATTGAATTTTTCACTGAGCTGAAGGCTCTATGGGAGGAATTAGACAATTACAGGTCGTGTGTTGAGTGTATCTGTGCCGTGTGTTGCACCTGCCTTGCCACGCGAAATAATTGAGAATACAGAGAGTAAGACTATGTTCTGCGTTTCCTTACCGGTTTAGATGAGAGATTTGGAGCTATCAGGTCTCAGATTTTGTTGAAGGATGTCCTTCCTCCATTGAACAGAGTGTTCATTCTGGTTGCTCAGCAAGAACGTGAGCTCGATGGTGCCTTAGATGATGAAGACAAGATCCAGATAAATGCAGCTTCCAGCAGCAGATCAGGAACAAAGCCCAAAGGCAATGGAAAGTCGTGTACGAATTGTGGCAAATGCGGCCATACTTATGAAGAATGCTACAGAATAATCGGATATCCTGCGCACTGGAGAACCAAATCCTCAGCAAATTCAGCTTCCACAACTGAATCAGAAACAAAAAAATCAGGACAGGAGCAGCAACAACAGAATGTAGCTTTTGGATTTACTCAAGAACAGTACCAGAACCTGCTCTCACTGGTGCAACAGAAGAATGAAACACAATCGCCTTCAACAGATCATTTAACACATGTATCTCAAGTGAGCATAGCACCACCTGAGAGTTCAACACAAACAAGTATGAAGTCTGTGTTAGCACCTTGTAGTTCATGGATATTCAGCTCAGAGGCAACAGATCATATCTGTTGTGAGATTTCCTGGTTTAAGACATGTAACAAGATCAAACCGATTGAGATAAGGCTGCCTAATGGATCAAATTTGTTTGCTGAATATTCTGGTGATGTGAACTTTGTTTCAGGACTGATCTTGTCCAATGTTCTGTTTGTGGCAGATTTTAGAGTTAATCTAATTTCTATTTCCAGATTAGCCACTACAGGCAATTATAAACTCACATTTTCTCATGATAAATGTGTTGTACAGGATGTGAGCAGCATGAGGATGATTGGTTTTGGTAGGCAATTTGGAGGATTGTACCACTTGGTTACAAGGAATGCAACAACAGCCACTTCAGCAGCATCAGCCCTACCTCTTACCAGAACCTCATTTGCTCACATTGCAAAACGTAAAGAATCTGTAATTTCTCAGAATGTAATTTGGCACTTCAGATTAGGCCATCCCTCATTAGCTAGAATGTCCTTGATGCATAAGCAATTTCCTTTTGTGAATAAAGCTGAACACTCACCTTGTGATATATGTCACTATGCCAAACAAAAATGTTTGCCTTATACTCTTAGTAATTCAAAGGCCAAGGCCAAATTTGAGTTGATTCACATGGACATTTGGGGACCATTTTCTATCATTGGTTACCATGGACACAAATACTTTCTCACAACAGTAGATGACTTTAGTAGATTTACTTGGACTTTCATGTTGAAATCCAAAGCTGAGGTTATGGACAGCATTAAGAAGTTTGTGACCTTTATTTTGACCCAATTTTATGCTAAAATCAAAGCTATCCGTAGTGATAATGGACCTGAATTTAATATACCTAGCCTTTACCATTCCTTGGGGATTATTCACCAAACCTCTTGTAGAGAGACACCCCAGCAAAATGCAAGGGTTGAGAGAAAGCACCAACATGTTCTTAATGTGGCTAGGGGTCTCTTATTCCAATCCAAACTACCAAAGAAATTTTGGTCCTATGTTGTAATTCATGCTACATACCTTATAAACCGAATAAATACTCCTCTTCTATCCAACCAATCCCCCTATCAAATTCTGTACAATGTTGCACCTGATATTGCAGTAATCAAGAGCTTTGGGGGCTTATGCTATGCTTCCACAATAAATGCTGGAAGAGGAAAGTTTGATCCTAGAGCAAACAAATGTATCTTCTTAGGATTTAAACCAGGGGTGAAAGGCTTTGTGTTGTAAAATTTACAGTTTAAATCCATCACAATCTCTAGGAATGTGAGATTCTATGGTCATATCTTTCCTTATAATTCCTCAGCAGACCACCATGACCGTTGCCTCAGCAGCAGTGTACCTGTGCAGCCAGCAGGCACACCAGAACCTGATTACCTTTTTCAACCTTCAGCATCTGCAACCAGACCTGAATCCCCTACCCACACCACAACACACAAACCCTGACCCTGACCCTGCAGCAACTGTCACTAGACCTGAACCCCCTACCAACAACACAACACCACCAAACACAAACCCTAACCCTGCAGCAGCACAACACCAGGTCAGAGAATCAACAAGGCTGAGGGAGCCTCCATTGTACCTGCAGGATTTCTATTGTAACCAAGTGTGTGCAATTTCTCCAGCTGTACTACCAACACCTCAGCCATCATGTTGTAAGTATCTCATTTCCAATTACATCTCTTACGCCAATCTAGCTCCTTCATTATTAAGGTTCTTATCTGCTATTACAACTGATATTGAGCCTAAGAATTATGCTGAAGCTAGTAAGCTAGAGTGCTGGAGGCTGGCAATGAAAGCTGAATTGGATGCCCTTGAGATGAATAAGACCTGGTTGATTACAGATTTGCCTCCTGGTTTTACACCCATTGGTAATAAGTGGGTTTATAAAATCAAAAGAAGAGCAGATGGGTCTATAGAGAGGTACAAGGCCAGGCTTGTGGCAAAGGGATACAATCAAATTGAGGGCATTGACTACTTTGATACCTTTTCTCCTGTAGCAAAGATCACCACAGTCCCTGTACTATTGGCAGTGGCTTCAATCAAACACTGGCATCTTCATCAATTAGATGTGAATAATGCCTTCTTGCATGGTGATTTGAAGGAGGAGGTGTATATGACTTTACCACAAGGTCTGCCTAATTCAAAATCGGGTAAGGTTTGTCGACTGGTTAAAAGCCTGTATGGCCTTAAGCAGGCGAGTAGACAGTGGTTTGAGAAGCTCACTCAAGTTTTGATGCACCATGGTTAATGCCAAACAACTTCTGATCACACCCTCTTCACCAAGAGCACATCTGCAGAATTCACTGCCCTGTTAGTGTACGTGGATGACATCATCCTAGCTGGCACGTCTCTTGCTGAATTTCGGTGCATCAAGACTGTTTTGGACACCAAATTTCGTATCAAGGACCTTGGTGAGCTTCGGTATTTTCTTGCGCTTGAGGTCTCTCACTCATCCACAGGGATTGCATTGTGCCAACGAATATACTGCTTGGATTTACTCCAAGATTCAGGAACTATGGAGTCTAAACCCGCTTCTACCCCTCTTGACATAGCCATCAGACTTCACCAGGACAATTCATGGGCCCATGATGATGTCCCTGGTTACAGAAGGTTGGTAGGGCGCTTACTCTATCTCACCTCGACAAGGCCTGACATAGCTTTTGCCTGCCAACAGCTGAGTCAATTTCTTTCTTCCCCATCCACTACACACCACCGTGCTGTATTAAGGGTCCTTCGTTACCTTAAAGGTGCACCTGGTCAGGGAATTTTCTTTCCACGATCTTCCTTCCTCCAATTGATTGGTTATAGCGATGCAGATTGGGGTGGATGCTTGGATACGCGGAAATCAGTTTCTGGCTACTGTTTCTTCATTGGTCACTCCTTGGTGTCATGGAAGGCAAAGAAACAGACCACGGTGTCGAGAAGCTCCTTTGAAGCAGAATATCGAGCCTTGGGAAGTGCCACCTGTGAACTACAATGGATGTCCTACTTGCTACGAGACCTGCATAGCACTCCTCCAAAGACAGCCCTCCTCTTTTGTGACAATCAAAGCGCACTGCACATTGCCGCAAATCCTGTGTTCCATGAGCGCACTAAGCACTTGGACATAGACTGTCACCTAGTTTGTGAAAAATTCCAAGCTGGCTTGATGCGCCTGCTTCCTGTTGCCACTGCTGACCAATGTGCCGATATGCTCACCAAGGCTCTCTCCCTCCGTGTGTTTGTTCATCTGGTGTCCAAGCTTGGCATGGTTGATATTCATCACCCGTTGCCAGCTTGCGGGGGGGTAATAGATGATGATATAGATGGCTAAATGAAAGCATCTCTGTTGCATTTGTATTTCTGATGCATTTGCATTTCATCTCATTACGCATAGCTTTCATTATAGCCGTTGTAGTTTGTTACGGTTGTTATAGGGACTGCTACCGTGCATCCCTTTAGTTAGGCAACACGATGGGCCATCTTCTCTATATATAGAGCATGGTCGTGTACAGTGAAAACTATCGAATACATACTGATATCATTTTACTCATTGAAATGGCTTTCTCTTGCGCTTCCTAATAAATTTTTCCTTCTTTCTTCTTGTATCACGTTCAGCCTTCACGTGATTTTTGCTCTACAAATATTGCTTTTCCCTTTTTTTTGTGCTATTCTTTTTGCCTTNATAACTCGTTCTTCCTTCTTTTGCCTTCAATCAACTCATTTTTGTTGATACCCATTTAAGAGAGCTTTTGCATATGTGCTTCAATCACTCTCTCTCTCTTGACTGTTGCAGGAAGTGTTTCTTGTTTTCCCTTCCATGAATTTTTCCTTCTTTCTTCTTGTATCACATTCAGCCTTCACGTGATTTTTGCTCTACAAATATTGCTTTTCCCATTTTTTTTTGTGCTATTCTTTTTGCCTTACCCGTGGCTACATCATAGCATTTTTAGTCTAGGAAAGTTTCTTGAAAAAAAGCCGTCCTTAATAGCTTAATTTCATATTCTTTCCAAATTTTTCTCTTTTATTGCTAATTCTATGTCAATAATTTATTTGTTTCTCTTTCTTCCTTTTGAGAAATTTTAGCTTGTCATCTTTATAAGTACATTTCTCTTTCTTCCATTTCCTTGAATAATGCTGATACCTTCTTTTCTTTTCATCAAATATGGACGTCTCTCTTTTAATGTTGTAGCAAGTTTCTCCTTTTTCTCATATTTCCTTTATTAAAATATTGTTTCCTTTGGCAGCTTGCATTTCCTTTTCCAATGTAGTCTTGGTCTTGTAAAGTCATATTGTTCTCTTTCTTTGATTTTTTCAGCAGCATATATTGCTATATATATTTCCATATTTCTACACGTTTTCCTTTTCCTATTCTTGCAGCACCATCACGTAACTTCACAAATTTCCTTTTTGACCATGTGTGTTTATGTCTTCCTTCCCTTTTGTTTGTACTCAAGAGACTTGCCAATTTCTTTCTCAATTTGAGACCTATACGTTGGGCCCCTTCACTGTTATGGACTGTGTTTGCTTCAAATATTTGACCATGGATTTTGGGCACCACAACCATATTTTTCCTTTTTGTACGAAAAAATAATCCTGAATATTTTTTCGTTGTTGATTCTGAGTATGACTTTCATTGTTGCTTATCTTTGCTGGTCTGTTTATGAAATTTTAACAATTTAGATTTCGATTTCGATTTTGATCTCTGTGCTCTTCCATTTCAGTTGCCATTGTCTCCGTCTTGTTGAAATTGGATGTTCGCGGGTCAGTTGCAATTTTTATGATTGGAATACGAGATGATGAAAATGATGCTAGCTTGTGTTAAATTTATTTCTCATTGGACCTTATCTTTAATTGATTCAAGTTATGCTTTCTATTCCTCATTGATTAAAGCTACTGTTAATACTTGTAATTCATTCCACTTTCAGGGGGGATGTTTTGATTTGGATTTTCTTGCAGGTCTTTGTACCTTGGACTTGTCATATTATCATGAGGTAAACACACATATTCTAGTGAATAATGTTTAAGACGAGGAATTAATTAATCATTAGGAATTAGGATGTTTTCCTCCTAGATTAAATTAAACATGAAAAGTTGTTAATTCTGATAGAATGTTAACTGATAGGGAATACTCTATGAGATTAATGTCTCTGTACCTTATGAGATGAAGAAAAAGGAAAAAGAAAGAAACAAACTCATTTGCTTTATGTCTACAGGTTGAGAAATTTGTTTATCCGATTGGATAGCATTTTGTGTAGGAAATTTATTTTGATGGAATGGTTTGCCTGTAGTTTTAGCCATGTGCTTACATTCTTGTAGTTGACATTTGACAACCCTACAAGGATGAGTGAGTGCTTTTACTGCTACGGTTTTTCTTTTCTGCCATTCCCAACTGTAGTTGACATTGTACCCCATCTCTCTTTTAGAATTCGAATTCATTAGGCATAAGTGAATCCCAAATCAAGAAACTCATCTTCTTTAATCCCCCAGGGCCCACTCAATTAATTTTTCCTTTTTTATGGAATTTTTCAAAAGACATTAAATGCTCTTTAGGTCAAAAATAGAATAAACGAAACTGCCTCAGAAACTAGATCTATCTTGCCCCCACTATAGACAGACGAGGTTAAGAAGACAAGTGCTTTATCCTTTCATGTCATGTACAGGAAGGAAATGTGGTTTTAT
>QANU01054192.1:0-13828 GCA_003254905.1 Nissolia schottii
AGGCAGATTTTGGGTCCATCGCTCAGCGGTTTTGGTACAACTGCTGAGCGATAATGTCCTTTTTGCTGAGCAGCGGCGCTTGATCGCTGAGCGGCTTATCCTTTTACGCGGAGTAATAAATGCTCCGGCAGATTTTGCAGGGCGGCGCCGCCATCCAACCTGGCGCCACCCTGGAGCATTAAATGTGCCGGTGCAAGTGGCTGCCGACGTCCATCCGCTGAGCGGCCAAGGGTGCACCGCTCAGCGGTGTTTTGTCTCTAGTGCGCTGAGCAAACCTGCTGTACCGCTGAGTGGTCTTGTTCGAATTTCCTCTTTAAGCTCTTTTTCAATTCTGCCCTTTTCTCCATTCTTCATGGGATTATTCTTTAATTATGCTGCCTGCATCCATCTTCCAAAATATTTTATAATCCTACAAAACAAGGGGATTAAATTAGATAATTCGTTTAAAAACATAACAGATAAGTGCCATTTTGATAGGTCAAATTTCCTTAAATTGGGCACTTATCACTCCCCCTGACTTAAGACCTTGTTTGTCCTCAAACAAGAGGTAGTAGAATTATTTTACAAAAGATCAATGCTTATGAACAATCGGTTAATGCAATGAATTAAAATGTTCAGATAGTTGAGCATGAGACTTTGTAAACATCATAAAAGAACCTGAACAAGTTAAATGCGCAATTACTTGAATAGCATAAGCAAATCACTCTATCCAATGTCTTTTTCACCAAGGAAATTATCTTTATGCACACAATGGTCAGTGGACCAATTTAGGATGAGTGTTTCTCTCAATGTCACCATTGAATCACAACAATTTAAATTTGTTATCTGTCTCATCATTTAATGCAAAGTATGGTCATGCAAGGATCACAAAGGACTTCCAAGGGTTGTAATGGGGCCAGGCTACAAAGAAACTTTGGTTTTTCTGGTTATGCAAATGTTTCTAATCAAGAGAGCATTGAAAATCAACTTCTTGTTGTCACCTCTTTTCTTTTAACAATTTTCTTTTTCACCCCTTTTTCTCCTTGATTTTCTTTTGTCTTCTATCCCTTTTTCTTTTTCTTCTTTTTGTTTTGGGATAGAATGTTTCTTTTTTGCTTTTGTTCTTTTCATCCCACTTTTACTCAACCTTGTTTCTTCCTGACTTAGATTTTTGCACATAATCCAATTGGAATGCTCTCTTAATTCCGGATATTAAGGGATAACATTGTTTTTCTTTTTTAGGTTCGGGGATTATGAACAAAATTTTTATCATGTTAGGCTCAATTGGGGTGACAAAGGATGTTCCTAAGTAAGGTCGGTTTTATTTGGCCAAGTGGGTTTAAAATCTAAAGACAAAATGCCTTGATCATTTCCTTTTATTTCCATACAATTAATCAAAATTAGAGACTCAAACAAATTCAATTGTGCAAAACAATGGTGATTCTCTCTAACTCACTTAGTGTATGGCTCACTCCCTTACTTGGTTAGGGTTTATTTCCTTGATTTAAAAACATCTTCAAGGTTATGCTTATGCAAACAAGTAGATAAATGCATAATGAACATGTTTATGGTATCTATGCATGTATTCACAGGGGTCTATTATGAGTACTTGAAACAAGTCAATTCATGATGTGTTATGTTCATGCATCAAACCAAGTAAAATAAACTACTACTTTGTTTTTAAACAAACAAGCACATAATCTAATTAAGGAAATTAATTAAATAAGGTGCTAGAAAATTAAAACGCTCCCTGTTCATGGTGAATCTGTTTCTTTGAGGTAGCCTCCTTAGTGTAGTCTCTTGGCAGTTGTTTGGGCTACTTTATCTTGCTTCAATGTTTTGAGGAGATAGAGGCTCATCCTCCTTGAGGAATCATGCTCTTCGTCCTCCAGAAGTGTGTCTCTCTTTGTTGTTGTTAGGAATCTTCATTGGTTGTTCTTTGACCTGCAAAAACAATCAAAGAAAACTTCCTTTCTTCCAAGTAGCATTAGAGACATCATGTTTTTATTTTGAATCCTTGTTGTAGACAGAATTCCCTACAATTACGGACAGAATTTCCCGCTTAAGTGGACAGAATTTCCCACTTATTGTGGACAGAAATTTCCACAATGATTTATGGATTCAAAATAAAACATATTAAGGTGCTCTTTGAAAAGATTCTTTTCTTTGAAATTATTTTTCATTTTTTAAACAAATAAGAATCCTTTTTCAATTAGCTCATGTGCACCTATGTCAAATAGTTGCTTAAAAGGTTTAAAATCTGTCATTAGGTTTAGAAATAAAAAATGCTTCAAGTTTAGCTTAATTGAAAAGGATTAGCACTTTTAAATTTCAAACCTAATTACAAGATTTAAACAACCTTTATTTCTTTTTCAGAACTCTGGGTTGCCTCCCAGACAGCGCTTTGTTTAACGTCGTTAGCCCGACGCATTTTTTTTGCTTCTAGCTCCTTGCTTCATTATCAACCCTTCCCTCATGGCAATAGTCCTTAGGGTTCAGCTCCGGATTAGTCGTAAATCTTCTTTCCTTCAATTCCGCCATATCATTAGCCAATTGTCCCAATTGTGTTTCCAAGTTCCTAATAGAGGCTTCGTTGTTCTTTTGATTTATCATTGATTGTTGCATAAATTGATTAAAAGTTTCCTCTATTTTGGAACTTGAATGCATGGGAGGCTGATTTTGATACGGGCGGGGTGGTTGGTACGGCAGTTGTGGAGCTCTGAATGATGTTCCGGCTTCTTGCCTCCATGGTTGATTGAAATTTTGATTCGGCCCCCTTTGGAAATTGTTTTGATAGGGTGGCCGTGGCTGGTTCTCAAGGAAGTGAACCTCCTCTTCCTTGAAATGACAAACACTAGACGGGTGATCGCATTACAAATTTCACTGAAAAATACCTGTTGCCTTTTTGCATCACGGGCCTCTCGAATTTGCTTTGGCAAGTCGCTTAGGGCCTTTTTCACCTAATCTATTTGTTGTTGGAGTTGCTTGTGTTGGGCAAGGATGGCATCGTTGGGTCCCAGCTCAAACACTCCTCCTCTTCTAGGACCTCTATTGTACTGGCCTTGTTGGTCTGTCAAGGCCATGGAATCAATAATGGAGATGGCTTCCTCCGGGGTCTTGGACATTATCTGTCCACCGGCGGTAGCATCAAGCATCAGTTTGTGCTGTTGTTGGAGTCCGTTGCGGAAGATGTGGATTTGTGTGCGCTCATCGAACCCATGATTCGGGCACTTTCTCAGCATGGATTTGTATCGTTCCCAGGCTTCACAGAGACTTTCTCCTGGAGCCTGCACAAATGTAGCAATAGCAGTCTTTAAATCCATAAATTTAGACTGAGAAAAGTACCTGGCACAAAACTTTTCCTCTAACTGATCCCAATTTGACAATATATTTTGTGGCTGATCCAGCAACCACTCCTTGGCTTTTCCAATCAAAGTCAGGGAAACATCCTCAAAAAGATTGATTCTTCATCGGCCTCAAACATTCCAGCGGTCCCATAAAGTTCATAAAACTTGGTCAAATGAGCATATGGATCCTCATGATCCAAACCTCCAAAAGGGTTAGCATATAATAATTGAACCAAACCAGGTTACAACTGAGGTTGTCTTTGAGCTCCAGTAGTTCTGCTCATTCTTACGATATTTCTAGGGGTAAAGTTTACAAAACCCCTATTGTCACTGGCTCCTGTTGCATTGCCAGTTCCAGCTCCACCATCTCCAGTTCCAGTATTGTCGGCCATGGTGTCTTCTTGATTGGTTGAAGAAGTTGATGATGAAGTTGTCTCTTGCTCCTCTCTTTGTTTGGCTAAGTGCTTTTTCTTCTTTTTCCTATTTCTTCTCGAAGTAGCTTCAATCTCAGGGTCAAACAACAATTGATCTTTTGAAGTTTTACCTCGCAATTGCTAAGAAAATTCTCACTAGCCAAATAAGATCAAAACAAGAGTTCACAAAATAACAAAACAGTTCCTAAAATAACGAAAATAAAGACTATACAATATTTTACAAATATTCATAATTGTTTAACTAAACAAAACTCAAGCTATGTAATTTTTGACGTAACTCCCCGGTAACGGCGCCAAATTTGATGAAAGTCTTTTTAACCACTTTCTAGAATCTTGACCCAGCTTAGGTTTTGTCACAACTAAGCCAAACTCGTAGAAAGCTTATCTGCGCTTTTGTCGTTTAAATTAAATTTATATATATATATATATATATATATATATCCTACTTTACGGCTTTCAGATTCCAAAGGAATCCGATTGCAGTATAGTCGGGTATAGTCGAACCATAGAGAGTTGCAAAAATACCATTCTTGAGTTCGTTTAATTCAACAATGGAGTGAAGGATTTGATAAATTGATAGTTAAATAAATAAGTAAATAAACGACATAAAAGTAAATAGGAAACATATCAAAGGTAGTTCTGGAGCTTATTGGGAATTTTAATCACATCATAGTTTCATGCATCCAGTTACTTATTACATAGAACTATCAATTGATTGCCCGCCACCAGTTCTTAACTTGTCATCACTTTCGCGCATGACAAGATCACAGGTTTCCTTTGTTAAACTGTCACTTTCACACCCAAGCTTAACAAAGTAAGCCAGCATTAATCCAGATGTTAAAACGGCTAACCTTAATTCCAGTTATGACAAGAAGATTAGATGAAATGGTTTAGTTCCGACTCTAATGATTGTAACTGTTCGTTCACAACGTTCAAGCCTAGAATCTAGTTAAGCATAATGATGTTGATCTTAACTTGGTTATGATTTAATTAGTATAACTATAGTTCATACAACTAAATCCCAAATCAAGAATCAAAACATTAAACAAAGACTAGCATTAAGTGTAAAACCATTCAAGCAAATCATAGGAAAAGGATAGATTCATATGTAATAGTTACATGGATACAAGCAAACTACAATAATGACCAAAATCCCAACGAAAAGAGGATTAGGAATCCATCTTACAAGAGTATCTCGGAGGCAAGGTTTAGACACTTACCATGACACGTACTCACGCTATCATGGCCATAGCTTCGCCAAGCTTCCTTGATCTCCGGCTCCTTCACAAGCCTCATCTTTGTTCCTAACCTAACCTAAACTAAAAACTACAATGGAAAATGTAAAAGAATGGAATTTGTGGTGGAAGAGGAGATGTTGGATGGATGATTTCGAATGGGCACGGCCTCCTCTATTTATAGGCAGATTTTGGGTCCATCGCTCAGCGGTTTTGGTACAACCGCTGAGCGATAATGTCCTTTTCGCTAAGCGGCGGTGCTTAATCGCCCGGCAGCTTTTGCAGGGCGGCGCCGCCATCCAACCTGGCGCCAGCCTGGAGCATTAAATGCGCTGGTGCAAGTGGCTACCGACGTCCATCCGCTGAGCGGCCAAGGGTGCACCGCTCAGCGGTGTTTTGTCTCTAGTGCGCTGAGCGAACCTGCTGTACCGCTGAGCGGTCTTGTTCGAATTGCCTCTTTAAGCTCTTTTCCAATTCTGCCCTTTTCTCCATTCTTCATGGGATTATTCTTTAGTTATGCTGCCTGCATCCATCTTCCAAAATATTTTATAAACGTACAAAACAAGGGGATTATATTAGATAATTCGTTTAAAAACATAACAGATAAGTGCCATTTTGATAGGTCAAATCTGCGTAAATTGGGCACTTATCATCTGCCCGAGTAAATGAACAATAGAGACCACGTCGCGTTCCCACTAAGAACGAAGTCGTTCTTACCCCCACTAGTGTATGACTCCAGATCGCAGCCATGACTTCCCCGCCTATAAAAGATGTGTGGTTGTTCACCCGTACGCGCCATTGCAACTTTCGCATGGATACCCTGATTGAGACGTGCATGTTCGTGCCAGCCAACCTGCCTAACGAGCCCGAGGCCCCACCTAGGCGGAGACTCAGAGGACCCAGATTCTCCCTGATGCGTCTTATCTAGGTGGACAGCGTCTAGGAGGCAGCAGTAGCGACCTGATCCACCTCAGTGGTGAGGATAAGGCACCCCCATCTGAGGCCGAACCGGAGGTTGAACTAGTTGTGAACCCTGAGATACCCTCTGCCAGTCTGAGAACTACGCCGCCAGACCACCACGCAAAAGAGTGTGACTCTTGCTTTGCCACACCGATTCGCTCACCGAGACTTCATGGCGGTGTCGGCATTGTCCAGTGACGACGAGCCCATAGGGGAGGACGATCCTGCGGAGTGGGAGGAGGACTCAGAGTAGAAGATGGCTGCAAGACCCCGTTAGTACCCTTAGGAGTAGGGTTGTACAGTACACAAAATGAGTAGTTACCATTCGTATATGTAGGTTATGTAGATTGTTACATATGTATATTATGTTTGAACTGGTATGTACATTGGCACTGTTAGCCGTTATTTAATAAGAACAGTACGGTTGAATTATCTATGTGTATATATGTGATTTCGGGCCCTTATGTGCACTTTTTCCAACGGCTACCATACGACAGGTATGTATTCGCACTTCTCTTATATTTTGCTATGCCATTAAGCGATGTATTACTTGTATAGCTCGTTATTTTCTAGCATCTGTACTTACGAAAGAAATTTCAAAATGGCCCTTATTTTTAGTAAACCCTAGTTTGGAAAGATAACTTAGAACACTAGTAGTTCACAGCACCAGAAGATCACCACCCAGTCTGGAAGGCTTATGACTTAAGCATAGGCCAACTAGCTAGGGTGCTTCACTTGGTATCAGAGAGCAGTTTGGTCTTATGGAGCCTGAGGACTAAGTCGCACTATGCTTTCGGGCATGAATTCGCTTTACGCTCAACGAGTTGAGATGCGCTGGACCAGTGAGCATCGGTTCCTTCGAGGGTGATCACCTTAGGGTTCGCAGGTGTCAGTGGATAGCCATGTTGCCTGGAAGAGACGTCGCACGGCGCTGCTTATGGTTGAGGGTTTTGTAGGGTAGCAGAGGCATCGCGTACGACGGCGGACAGCATATCAACCGGGCCACCGGATAGCCCGAGTTGGGTTAGCGAGCTACAATAGTGGAGGAAAACACGGGAGGGGCATACATGAGTCCCTGGGAGAAGAAGGGAGCAGGGAGCAGGAAAGGAACAGTATGCAAAACACTTAGGGAAGAAATTTTCAGGGTTTATTCAAATACCTCATTCAAATACCCCCGGGAAAATGGTTCATTCGCATGCATGCAGGGGATTCATTCGAATGAAGCCAGTAGAAAGCCCAAATTACAATGCACTTCTCAATTCTGCATTTCGTTGCACCCTGGCACCTCCTCACCCTAGTCTAACATCTTATTTAGGATTGGAATCCAAGGGGCCCCATGGAAAACCCCTTCAATTGGTCAAATTTGTAACACCCCTGCTAATTGCCCGCTTCCATGGTAGCAAGCAATGCTCACAGGGTTGTTATGCGTTGTCTCAGGTTAACTATTACCCTTACTTTTACCTTTTCAAATAGTTCTCATACGAAAATATGGACCAATTTAAAAATTCTTTCTTTTCCAGTATCAGTTTGTAAACTAGGAGCCGTGCGTGCTTTAGAAACCATATAACAACAATCGCTATGAGCTAGGGGTAACCGAAGCAGAACATAAAGAGTATATGTGCATATATATATANTAACAAGGTGAAAATCCACGTACAAGCGTCGTGAATTAGATCAAATCCAACTACGTGGCCTCCATCCAACTTCCAATAGGTATGTAGGGACCAACAGAGGGCAAGTCGGGATCCGTTACCCTAAAATCACCATATTGCCCCTGAACCCTAAAATGAAGAAAATGTCTCCATAACTTAGGATTTCCCCCCTATTTCATGAACTAAGGCTCGATTTCCCCTATTTTCCCCATAGTCCCTGCGTGTGGGCACTATGAATGGTATAACACCCGCCTGAAACCCTAATGTGCCCAGTGTGTGCAAATTAACCATGAAATGCATTCTTAGCATACATAAACCAATAATAAGACAAGATGGATAAAATAACAACTTCATTAATAGTTTAGCCGCATAAGTACAATGAGTTAGAGGTCAACTGAACCCCCAGACAAGTTACACGCAAACTCCGCCCAAAAAGCTCTAACCCGAGCTAGTTACAAAATATCCCTAAGCCTAATAGAAATAAGCCCTAAAACCCCCATGAGCCCTATTCTGCCTCCTCTAGAGCATGTGTTGGATCCTCCTCCATGGCCGCCAGAGCATGGCCTGATGGAGATGCACCCCCAGAGCTCGGTGTGGTTACTCCCGCCAGATCCTCAGACCGATACCACCCTAGGTGCCTATAGACCATGTCCAAGTCTCGATGCATCTGTAGCAGATTGCGGTCCATCCGCATCACCAGATGCTCGAGGCGCTCGAAACGTGACATGTCGACGCTCAAGGCATCAAAGCGGCTCATGAGAAGTCCATTTACGGCTACGAAAGGCCAGGGGCCGTAGCCGGCTCAAAAGGGCCAGTAGCAACAACTGCCAGAGCGGCGGAGGTAGAAGGAGTTGAAGGAGAGGAAAGAGCTGCTCTCTTCCTAGCACGGCCACCCTGAGGAGCGTCATAGGCTAGCCGATTGCCGTTGGTCAGCGAAATATGCATCTTGGCCAGGCAGCTGAAGTCGATTTTCCAAGTCACTTTAGGAGACCATTTTAACTTCGCTACAAAACAAGGAAACCAATAAGAATGCCGGTCAGCAAACCTTTAAACATGCCCCGCTAGAGAATTAAAATGACAAAAAGAAAAGCAAAAAATGAAACGTGTACCTGATAGCGAAACCTGGAAGTGGTTAAGCAGCTTGGTGATTTGCATTCCATAAGGGAGTGCGTTGTTGTAGATGCGTGCTTGGCCTATATGCTGCATCATGTACAAGGCCCAATTGAGCTCATGGCCCTCATCCATGGCCCACAGTACGAGGCAATCGTCCCTCGTCATGATAGAGTGATTCCCATTCCTCTGGACGAGGGTTTGAGTCAGCAGACAGTGGTAGATCCTCTGCTCTACAGGAAGGCCGCTCACCTGAGGCCGGTTCTTCAAACTCTTGATGCCGGAGTGGCCAATGGTGTCCAAGGCCAAGTCGTCCCCGAACTGAATCCTCGTCGGAGTGAATGCCCACTCCGACAAGCCGGAGCATGGACCTTAACTGCTCCAACGTCAGCTCGATCGAAATGTCGCACACCTCCAACTCGAGTACGTTGTCGTTGAACCGCATGTTGTTGTAGAAAACATGGACCAAGTGTGGATAGACCGGATGGTTGAAGCTTACAAACCCTAAGAGGTCGGCGAAGTCAAGGAAAGTGAGGATGTCATCCGATGCCTCCACAAACGTAGCGTGGTCCAAGATTTTTGGCTCCATAATATCCTTCTCTTTGTAATTGGCCTCAAAATTGTGCCATTGCGCTTCTGAGGAGAACCAATGATGGAGGTTCTGCGGAGGGGGAGGCCCAGGGTTCTTAGACCTAGAGGAGCAACTGGTGCATTGACTCATGATGAAGGAAGGGGATATTTTGGTTTTAGAGAGAGAGGAGAGTTGGAGTCCAAGGATGGAGGGTGGAGAAGATAGAAATTGGTGAGAAATTAAGGGGGAAAGTGAAGGGAAAGCTTATGGCCAAAAAGGGGGAAGTGGAAATTACAAGAAATTGAAGTGGGAAGAGAGGGGGAAAGATTTTGCTTTGCTAGGGTTTTGTTTTCAGTGAAGGAGAAGAGGAGAAATGTGAGGGAAAAAGAAAGAAAAGTGTAACATCCCGAGTTCCCGCGTGCGGAAAACTCATTAATTTCGTCACCGAGAATGGCCAGGAAATTCCGAGGAATCGAGGAAAGAGAAGTTAAACCTCCGAAACCCTAGAAATTTAGGGAAACGAGCTAGGTTTAGTTGTCCCGTAAATTTTCCAGAGTCGTAGGACGAGTTTCAACTCGAACGGGAGATTTTTGGATACCGAAAATTGCCTGTGGGATTTCTCCACTCGGTAAGAAAGTCCCAGATCCCTGGAAAAACTGCCCCGGGCTGAAGGGAAAATTAAATGGATCACAACGGTGTGTCTGAAATATTTTTAGGGTAACCGGGTGTGAGGCATTTCGGACAAAATGCGATCGAACGAAAATGGAGTCAAACCAGGTTAAGTTAAACTTCTGAGGGAAGTTAAATAATAAATAATAATAATATTATAATAATAATAATAAAAGAAGTAAAAGCTTCTGAAGAAAGAAAAAGAGAAAAAAGAAAAGAAAATAAATTACTGTGCATGGTTATAAATAACCACGTAACTTTTGAGAATTTATGAGACTTTCGGCCTCGTCCATGAATATCAGTTCCATTCCACATCTAGGTTTCGTGCCAGAATCCCGAAAAAATCGCCGGAGCACGCCATCGCGAAGAGGAAATTCTCCCCTTCAAGCCTACCGATTCGGAATCTCCATCGGATGTGGGTAATCCTAAGCCCACTGTCTATGTGGTTTAATTTTTAACTGTATATGTGTTGTTTTGTATTTCTGACGACGAAAATGTTAAGTAGGGTTTTTGGGAAAATCAGGGTAAAAAGGGTTTTGGGAAATTTTGATAAATGAAATTGTGAAGAAGATTCTTTCTCTGACCTCTGATGGCTAGGTTTTNCACTTGGTAACATTAACTGCTCCAACATCAGCTCGATTGAAATGTCGCACACCTCCAACTCGAGTACGTTGTCGTTGAACCGCATGTTGTTGTAGAAAACATGGACCAAGTGTGGATAGACCAGATGGTTGAAGCTTACAAACCCTAAGAGGTCGGCGGAGTCAAGGAAGGTGAGGATGTCATCCGATGCCTCCTCAAACGTAGCGTGGTCCAAGATTTTTGGCTCCATAATATCCCTCTCTTTGTAATTGGCCTCAAAATTGTGCCATTGCGCTTCTGAGGAGAACCAATGAGGGAGGTTATGCGGAGGGGGAGGCCCAGGGTTCTTAGACCTAGAGGAGCAACTGGTGCATTGACTCATGATGAAGGAAGGGGAGATTTTGGTTTTAGAGAGAGAGGAGAGTGGGAGTCCGAGGATGGAGGATGGAGAGGAGAGAAATTGGTGAGAAATTAAGGGGGAAAGTGAAGGGAAAGCTTACGGCAAAAAAGGGGGAAGTGGAAATTACAAGAAATTGAAGTGGGAAGAGAGGGGGAAAGATTTTAATTTGCTAGGGTTTTGTTTTCGGTGAAGGAGAAGAGGAGAAATGTGAGGGAAAAAGAAAGAAAAGTGTAACATCCTGAGTTCCCGCGTAAATTTAAACCTCTGAAACCCTAGAAAGAAAAGGAATCGAGGAGAGAGAATTTAAACCTCTGAAACCCTAGAAATTTAGGGAAACGGGCTAGGTTTAGTTGTCCCGTAAATTTTCCAGAGTCGTCGGACGAGTTTCGACTCGAACGGGAGATTTTCGGATACCGAAAATTGCCTGTGAAATTTCTCGACTCGGTAAGAAAGTCCCAGATCCCTGGAAAAACTGTCCCGGGCTGAAGGGAAAATTAAATGGATCACAACGGTGTGTCTGAAATATTTTTAGGGTAACCGGGTGTGAGGCATTTCGGACAAAATGCGATCGAACGAAAATGGAGTCAAACCAGGTTAAGTTAAACTTCTGAGGGAAGTTAAATAATAAATAATAATAATATTATAATAATAATAATAAAAGAAGTAAAAGCTTCTGAAGAAAGAAAAAGAGAAAAAAGAAAAGAAAATAAATTACTGTGCATGGTTATAAATAACCACGTAACTTTTGAGAATTTACGAAAACTTTCGGCCTCGTCCATGAATATCAGTTCCATTCCGACACATCTAGGTTTCGCGCCGGAATCCCAGAAAAATCGCCGGAGCACGCCATCGCGAAGTGGAAATTCTCCCCTTCAAGCCTACTGATTCGGAATCTGCATCAGATGTGGGTAATCCTAAGCCCACTGTCTATGTGGTTTAATTTTTAACTGTATATGTGTTGTTTTGTATTTCTGACGACGAAATGTTAAGTAGGGTTTTTGGGAAAATCAGGGTAAAAAGGGTTTTGGGAAATTTTGATAAATGAAATGTATAACTGTAATGATTGGAGCCCTAGGAATAGTGGTTTTCTATGGAAAATTGAGAACTGAAGTCTCGGGGATGCGATTTTGAAGCTTTCATTTGAATCCCTGAGGTTTTCAGTCGAATGAAAGCCAAAGGCCAGCTTTCATTCGATTGAATTCCCATGCAGTCGAATGAAAGGAAATTTTAGGATTTCAATCAAATGAATCCCATAGTATTCGAATGAAAGAATGCTGAGGATTTCAATCGAATGAAACCCATTTTCAATCGAATGAAAGAACTCTTAGGGATTTCATTCGAATGGCCCTCTAAGTATTCGAATGAAACCTGGCAGACTTGAGGTTTTAGTGGTTTCAAGGGATCCAATGAGCAAGGTTAGGTCTAGTATTAGAGGATAAAGGATGCATCATGAGGATAGATTACTAGAGGTTATGGTATGACAAAGGCTAATGAATGAAGATGATAATGAAATGTAAGAACAAGAATAGTACAGAAAGATAAAAATGCATATGAAGATGGTTACGAATAACTGAGGACATCGTGCCTACCTGGCTTAGCCCAAAGAAAGGGGCCAGAGAATGTATATGATACCGGTTAAAGCAAGAAAATGTTAAGTTCATGCATAGTGTACAATAGCAAGCTCGAAGGGAACGCAGGCATTGCTGCACGTCACCATGCTCGAAGGGAACGCATGAGGCTCGATGACGTCACCAGGCTCGAAGGGAACGTGAAACACCCTAGCTAGATATAGCCCATGCTTAAGTCATGGACCATTCCGACTAGGGGGTTGTCTTTTGGGTGTGACTCTTCATCGTTCATTAGTATTTTTAAAATAGGGCTACGAAAATAAGGCCGATTTAAAACTTTTGCTCACCTATGAGTAATTGGAAAAATAGAAGCCATTCGGTTACATACGCGTCCATGACACACAAGGGCGTGGTTTGTATTCTAGACTTCTAAGTAGAAAATAGCATATAAATGAAATAACAGATCATAACCCATACATCGGTCACTGGTGTAGACCAAGGTAACATCACAGTTATATTATACAGTCCATATAGTATTATACAAGTAGGTAGTTCACCCTTTATTCTACCTCCCTATTATACATCTCATGCTTCTACTTTTTTCACAACCTTATTTTACATCTCAGGTTCCTACGTAGGCCGTAAAATACATGCTAAGGGGGTAGCGAATGAGTACTACTCATTTCGCCCTACATGGGTAAGATCCTATTTTACAGTCAGCAAGTAGTCAACGGAAGTGGTCGGTATTGTCAGGCCTACGGGTCCAAATTCTTCCCAGGGTCCTCCTCCTCATCACTGGATGTCTCCCTCTCGGCGGTGGCGTCTCTACAGGTAAGACGGCGAGCAGTAGCGGGTGTCACTCTCTTGCGGGTAGTGGTAAAGCGTCCTCGGGGCCTTGCTGATGGGCCAGCTGAGTCAGGGTTATTCTTCACATCATCCACTGGTGGGGGAGCTTCATTATTGCTGCAGTCTAGGATAATGGGATTGTTGGGCCCACACCCTGGTTCCTTGTCCACGAAACTGGGGTTGACCGAGGAAGGTCCAACACTCTGGTGGCTTCTGGGGCATGGCACCAGTATCAGGAGCGGCGGGCCTAGGAGGTTAGTCGGTGCGTAGGTGCACGTCTCCGTGATGACCCCAATCCGAGGGTCACGCTGGTGGGTTCGTGACAATAGAATGGCCGTCCTCCTCGGGGAAGTCATCCTCCGCACCTGGATTCGTAAGCAAGTAGGAGTAAGAACATATGGTTCTTAGTAGGAATCTGATGAAAGCCTTTTTAACCACTTTCTCGGATCTTGACACGGCTTAGGTTTTGTCACAA
>QANU01054205.1:0-13579 GCA_003254905.1 Nissolia schottii
TAGGGAGTATATCACATGAGAAAAATAGTTTATCGTGAGATTGAGATGATTGAATCTTGATCATTAGATCTTACATGAATGATTAAAATTAAAACTCAAAGTCATGTGACTTTTAAATAACTTTTAATCTCAATCATTTGTTTATGATTGTGTAGTCAAAATTTGATCATCCCACTCTCACAATATACCACTCTTCTTGTGTGATATCCCTCCTATACGTGTACATATCTTTGTTTCAGGTCTTGTATCCTTTGAAATGGTTTCCACAGTGGACTTGCAAATTTCGCTTATCGTGTTTCTTTTCTGATTGATTGGAATTAAGTTTGAAACAAAGGGCTAATTAAGTAGTAGGGAGGGACAACAATTAGGACTAATTGAGCCACCTAAGCACTTTACTGTGTTACACAAAATGTTGTTCTAATTTCTGAAAATTAGACTCATTGAGCCTCTTTCTATTAAAGGGGTGTTTTACATAGAAATTCTTGTTTGAATACAAGTGTAAAACATTAATTTTGTGCATACAGAATAAAAGTAAATTTCATTTTGTGGGATATAAAATACTTGGTAGGACACACAATAAAGATAATAAAATTTATTTTTATTGTTTGTGTCCGATAATAATGTGATATACTTGTGTTGACACAAGAATTTCTAGTATTTACAATGCTTACATTGATCATCCGTGTGAACAACCTAATAATTTGAGCGGATCTCTCTATTAGATTTCTTGTCATGTGAGGTGAAGTGTAATCTCTCATTATTAATTACTCTGTTACTTAAAACATTTATGTGTTTTACATAGAAATTCTTGTTTGAATACAAGTGTAAAACATTAATTTTGTGCATACAGAATAAAAGTAAATTTTATTTTGTGGGATATAAAATACTTGGTAGGACACACAATAAAGATAATAAAATGTATTTTTATTGTGTGTCCGATAATAATGTGATATACTTGTGTTGACACAAGAATTTCTAGTATTTACAATGCTTACATTGATCATTCGTGTGAACAACCTAATAATTTGAGCGGATCTCTCTATTAGATTTCTTGTCATGTGAGGTGAAGTGTAATCTCTCACTATTAATTACTCTGTTACTTAAAACATTTATGAGTTTCACTCAATCAATTAATGGTAAGAGATTACACCTACCTCCCATCACACTATCCTAGTACACACACAATAATAGTAGGACAATGGGTACCAAGAATAGGACAGAGAAATAGAGACGCAGAGACATAAAAGAACTGAGAACTGTTGCTCACAAGTGTGAGTATCACTAGACAGTTGGACTTTGGCTACCCTATAGAAACCATTTTACCTTGGGCTGGGCATGAGTCCAGTGGAGACAACCACTATGGGTACCTATTTCCAAAAACAAAACAAAACAAAAAAGAAAGAAGAATAGCAGAAAAGGAATAAATACTAAAATATCAGAGGGTGGCAATTATTGCATTGACACAAGGTTCAAAGCCATAGTACTTTCTTTATAAATAAAATCGAAGACCAAGACTTGCTTTTTCTTTATTCTTGTTTATTGTTTCTTCATTGTTCAGAAACAATATTACTGATTACAACCTGTAAACATGATGCTGCTGGATGTTGGAGCAAGGGGTTGGAGTGTGTCAAAGCTTGTGTTGGATAATCAAGAAAATAAGGTAAGAAAATTCAGCAAAAATATTTATACTATAGAGCTTTATATACTTGTTTCAGCAATCGTGCATATTATATTACTGAGATGCCAGGATCTGAGATGCCTGAAAATATCACAAATTCACTGATCTCACAGCACATGTGGCATAGTGAGTCCCATGATGTGCTGTGAGAGGAGTGAGCATCTACACCTTGTATTTAGTGTGTAGTATGAACCAAAGAAGAAGAAAAATTAGTTTGATTATCTTTTTAGAAAGTAAAGGCAATTTTCAAGCGTAATGAAAAATGTTCATCTCCTTTGTACTAGATATGAAAAGAAATTTATATTTCATTTCAAATTTGTAAGGGACAAACAAATTAATGAAATTGTAATAAAGGTCAAGCAGGAGGATTTAGATCGTCCTCTAAAGTGACAATCTATCTATCTAATTCACTATAATTACCACATGGTATTTCCATCAATTTTGATTATTTCCAATTTTTTCCAGTTCAAAGCTGAAGCTGTAGCAGAAAGCAGAAGCACATATATGGGGAGTGTGTGGTGTTCATAATTTCGTTTTATTTTTTACTTTTTATTCCTCTACATTCTTTAATAAGTACAAAGGGTGTCATTTGAAAATAAACTTGCAACTATCTTGATATCCAAAGTTGAGAGATATTTTAAAATTTTAAAATACTAAGAACTTCACAGTTAATACGAAACGAAAAGAGTACATCATAGATGTACAAATAACAATTTTCCTCAAGAATACGAAGATTTACAATGAATCAGATGTGCAATTATTGTGTATAGGAATAAAAAGCGAAATGGGTTTAATTTTAAAGATTTTCAACCTGTTCTTAAACAACCTTCACCAACATGGATGTATTAATAAAAGTATCATATATTTATAGAAGAGAAGTGTTTGTACTTACTTTATGTCAAATTTTGAAGTTTAGATAGTAACACCGAAAGATCAAAATAAAGTTGTGTGTTTCTGGTATAACTCTTAACTAATTGTTGCATGTTCATCTATCTTGTATGCAGGGGAATTAAGCTGCATTTGGTGGAGGAAATTGATGGATTTGGATGCACAACTTTCTCGCACTTCTTTTCCAAGCAAGTTGGTGCGCGGAGCAGTACACCAATTACGCTATCCTTGTTGCTTCCATGATTTTGTTAAAGAGGTTCAAGAACAAGAAGGCGAGTTGATCAAGAAACGCAATGATGTTGATGACTGTGTTAAAGCGTCCAAGACACAAGTGATAAACCTTCCAGTTGTTCATGCATGGTTGAAGCGGGAATGTAACCCTCTCGTAGGCAACGTGGATGAATTACTCAAAGAAGTAGAGACAAGAACAAACAAGAGATGCTGCTGTCCAAATTGGATTTGGAGATACCGTATGGCCATGAAGTTAGTAAAGAAAAGAGTGGAGGTTCAAAAGTGTATTGAAGAAGGTGATAGGTATATAAGAATTGAAGAGATTGTTCCCTCTCCAGACATGCAAGATGTCTCTTCAGAAAAATCTTTGGTGTTTGATAGCAGAAAAGATGCTTTCGAGCGACTTCGAAAGGCAGTGAAAGATGTCAAAGTTTCCATGATTGGATTGTACGGCATGGGCGGCTGCGGTAAAACCACAATGGCAGAGGAACTTAAGAAAACTGCCGAAGTTGAGAATCTTTTTAACGAGGTGCATCTTGTTACAATTTCTAATAATAGTACATTAGTAGTTCGAAGCATCCAAGATAAAATAGCAAAGGCGGTACAACTTCCACTTAAAATAGAGGAAGAAAATGATAAGAGAGCCAAAGACTTGTGCACGAGGTTAAGTCTTGAACACAAGAGAATTCTTCTTATTCTCGATGATATATGGCAAAAGCTTGATTTTGGTACCATAGGGATTCCATGTGGTGAAAGTCATAAAAATTGCAAGGTTCTCATTACCACTCGATCAGAAAAAGTTTGTACTCAGATGAATTGCCAAGAAAAGATTCACTTACAAACCTTAACTGATGAAGAAGGGTGGGCTCTTTTCCAAAAGCGAGCACACATATCTGAAGGCACCCCCAATAGCTTAAATAATTGGGGAAGAAAAATTTCAGATGAATGTAAAGGATTGCCTGTTGCTATTGCTGCTCTGGCTGGCACTTTGAAAGGCAAGGTTGAAGGTGATTGGGAGGCTGCACTATATAGATTGAGAAATTCCATTCCAGTGGATGTTGAAAAAAGTTTGCAAAACCCTTACAAATGCTTGCAGGTAAGTTACGACAATTTGGAGACTGAAGAAGCCAAGTCACTTCTCTTGTTGTGTTCTGTGTATCCCGAAGACTTTGAAATCCCAGTCGAATATTTAACCATATTTGCAATTGGGCTGGGCCTAGGTGGAGAAGTTCAATCGTTTGAAGAAAAAAGGAACAAAGTGAGTGAAGCTAAGGAGAAGCTCGTAAGTTCTTGTTTGTTGTCACTCGCAGATGATGTCTATGGAATAGAATGCGTCAAGATGCATGACTTAGTTCGCGATGTAGCCATCTGGATTGCACGCGAAGAGGAGAAGGCAGTCAAATGTGTGTTGGAAAAAGACTTGAATTGGAAATGCAATTCAATACGATATCTAAGATGTAAGGAATTTCCAATTGAACTGGATTGTTCCAATATTGAATTTCTATACATAGAAACAAGTTCTCAAGTATCAGATGAAATCTTCAAAGGAATGGGAATGCTCAGAGTTTTGTTTCTTTTTTGGGAAGGTCCTGGGATTATATCACTACCGACCATGTCATTCAAATCATTGACAAACCTTCGCTGTCTGGTCCTACAATACTGGGAATTAGGTAACATCTCATTTGTTGGATATATGAAGAAACTTGACATCCTTATGTTGGATCATTGCTCATTCCTTGAATTACCTGATGTTGTAGTTACACAGCTGACAAACTTGGGATTGTTATATTTGGAAGAATGTAGCATGCAAACGAATCCTTTTGGAGTGATTGGAAGACACCCACAACTAGAAGAACTGTACTTTTATGATGGGGAATCTGAATGGGTCCATCAGGAGTTCTTCAAGATGTTTATTGTCCCCCAAAGCATTGCGGAGGTTTCAAATAAAATTAGGATCCAAATTTGGGTATAGTGGTGAGGAGGAATTTCTCAAAGGTCACAGAGCTTTAGTTCTTGAATGTTTTGATACATCAAATGCTGCACTTATGGAATTGGCCAAAAAAGTAGAGGTTTTGTATGTAGCAAATATTTTGGGAGGTGGGAAAAATATCATCCCTGACATATTCCAAATTGAAGGAGAAAGAGTGATGAATTACAGGTGGATAGAGCTCAAGCTACGTAAGTCTGGGGAGATGGAGTGTTTGGTTGACTGTAGTAATCATTCTAGGGAGGTTGGAATTCTCTTCTCTGAGTTGCGTATGCTAGACATCGAATTAATGGAGAACTTGGGAACTTTATGCCATGGTGTTCCTACCAATGGTATTTTTCAAAAATTAGAGAAGCTATACATTGATCATTGTCCAGTGCTGACATGTTTGTTCACACTTTCGATTGCTCGAAATCTGGTACGGTTGGAAGAATTGCAGATAGAGTGTTGTGATGGTCTGAAGCATGTATTGGCAGAAGAGGACTTAGAGGATAAGGAGGAGATAAGTAGACAAGATCACTGGTTGGTGTTCCCAAAGTTGAAAAGAATTTACATCCGAAAGTGCATGAAATTGGAATATATATTCCCAGTCACTCTTGTTGAGGGCCTTGAACAATTGCAGTCTTTGGATATTCATAATTGTTCAGAGTTAAAATATGCGTTCGAACAACGGACACGTGGGGATCATATTCAAAACGAACTCAAGATCGAGCTTCCCCTGAAAATACTATTACTTTTTGGAAACTCCAAAATGATTAGCATTTTCCCTCAATGTTGTTCTGCAGTGTGGCCATCTTTGAGTGAGTTTCATTTGGTGTCTTGCCCAGAGTTTGACATAATGTCTTTCAAGGTGGGTAAAGAGTGTGTGACACGTTATTATAATTACTACTACTTAAAAGTTTAGTCTTCTGTTGTCTTTCTTTGTCCGGTATACTCATTCTTTTTTATGCATTTCCTCTCTTGGTCTCACAGTTACAGGACGTAAGCATCGCTGAGAAGCATTTCCCCTCTTTAGGTTATGTGAAGATAAGGAACAACTCCAAAATTGAAAGCATTTTTAGCCTTGACAGACCTGACAAAATTGGACAACCTGTGAGCATATCGTTAGAACACTTGGAATTGGACCGTCTAGACCGGATGAAGTATATTTGTGTGGGTTTGAAAAATTCTCTCACCTTCCGAAATCTCAAGATACTAAAAATAGCAAGATGTGAAAAGTTGGTGGCGGTCTTTCCTGCTTCTGTGTTAAGAAGCCTACCAGAGTTGCAGGAACTAGAGATAAGAGAATGCCAAGAATTAAAGCAGATCATTGAAGAGGATGATGTGGAGAATCAGAAATTGCCCCAGCCATGTTTCCCAAAGCTATCTCTACTTGTCATCATAAAATGCGACAACTTGAAACGTTTATTTTGTGTCTCCGCATCGAATGACCTTCCCAATCTAGAGTATCTCGTCATAGAAGGAGCTAGTAAGCTGGAAGAATTGATCGATTGTGAACAAGGGAAAGGTGATGCGATAGGAAAGGTGAAAGCTGAGTTGCCATCACTTAAATTTCTAGTGTTGGTGCACCTGTCTAACCTTTGCCAAGGGATTGAGCTGCCCACTCCAACGATTCGTCTTGTCCACGATTGTCCAAAACTCTCTTTGACTTCGTCGGTTGCCACACGTCACGAGTTTAACAAATTGTGCAAAGGTACGCATTAATATTTCCTAATATGATTTCTCTATGATATGGTACTCTGTTACGAAGGATTTACAATTTTGACAAAGAATTACAAGCTGAGTTCTTTATTTATTTTTCCTCTAACAATGTACATGATAATGCAACTATGAAAAAAAAAAAAAAAAATTGCAACTTCTTAATTGATCATGTAAAATTTACATTTGATATTAATAACAATGTACATGATAATGCAACTATTAGCAATTGTCTAGCTTTGAGGCAAATCTCTCCTCACCGAACAAACACATTATAGTGTTCTACACGTTAAATTATTCTAAATTCTTAATTCAATATAAAATCACATAGACTTTTTTTTTTAGCATGCTTCTTCATACGAGAGCTTGTACTTTTGAAGCTTGAATAATTGAATTTCAAAGAATGGTGAAGTAAAGGTTACGACCACTAGGACATGCAATCAGCATATGAATATTGAGCTATTTTGGTCTATTACTCTATTATGTAAGTTGGTTTATATCCAAAGTTGAACGTTGAAGATGTATTTTTGTTGCTATAAGTTTCACTGTCTATCGGAACCCATGATTAATATATTTTTGGAAACAGGTGCTTCTTTACATTTTTTGCTCATCGCTCGAGATTTTATTCAATTAGCTCATGTCTTTACAATTGGAGATATTGGAGTTGAATATCTTGAAGGGTCTACAATACAGAAGCTACTTGGAGAAATCGATAGTACCAATGGAATTTCTCAGGTAAATAATGTAATACAACCTATATTCTATCAAATATGAAATGAGTAGTTGATGTAGAAATAAGAAACCAAGAAACATTGAAAAGAATATTTTATGGGCAACTTGCAGAAATAAAATCCAACAAGAAACATTCAAAGGACTATTCTTAAACATCCAATAGGCATATAATCAACTCCTAAACAAGGAAATGAGCTCTCTCATTTGGATTTTTTGTCATGTGAGACCTATACATGACATAAGCAGTAAAGATATTAATGGTGAGAGATCACACTTGACCTCACATGACAAGAAATTCAATTGAGAGAATCAACTCCCGAGTAAACAACCTAAACTATCCAATTTATGAAAGATCATTTCATTTCAAAGGCATGATGTCAAGTCAACCAAAACATGTTCTACCTTTTTGTGATGCGTAGAGTATTGAGGAGGACAAAATAAAGGAAAGTGTTCGAGATGTTTCTACATCCGAGGACGCTGCGAAAGCTGCTATGTCAACTGATACAGAAGGTAATGGCTTGCCTGGTATAGCGGTGACTCACACCAAGACAGGAACTTTACAAAACCAGATGATGCAGAATGTTGATGATAGTATCCAAGAGGGGCCTAACTCATTGGATAAAGAAGGTGAAATATGTGTTGCTTCTAATGGCAGCCTTGAGGTTCATCCAGGTTAGTAGTGCACTCTTCTAGAAATTGTTTGCAAGAGATGGATTAATTGATTATTAGAAAAATAGGAAGGGCATATATGATATTATTCCATCTAATGCATACAAATTGTGGCATATTATTTTAGGCCTCATAGCATTGCTAGTATGTATATATCTCTTCCTAACGCAGTTGTTCGTCGTTTGTAGCAGAACTAGAAGCATTTAAGCACTCTGCTGATCTAGATGATTCTCAAATTGTTCTGCTTGCCGAGGCAATAGCAGCGTATCCACATCTTTGGAATGGTCTTGACAAGTTCAGCACACGCTTTAAAGCTTTGATGTTGAAGACTTTGGCGGATATGTTGTTCTTCCTTCGGAACGAAAGCGCTGCCAGTGTTACTCCTCAGCGAGAAAATGAGTTCCTGAAACTATGTGATGAAGCTGAACATGGATTTGATAAGTCATGGGTGGATGAAATGCGTCAACGGGTCAGGGTCAAGGAGCTTCGCAAGATGCATGATCAGCTAACTCAGGAACTGTGCAAGATAAAGGAGAAATTTGAGAAGAAATGTTTGGATTTTCTGTGATCTGGATCTTCTATCATGATCATGTTCTTTGTTTTTTTTTGAAAATCATATTTGTGTTATTTGCTTGGGAGTGTATCAAGCTTGTGTTGGAAATCAACAAAACAGGGTCAAAGTTTTCAACACAAAATTAGCTTTATGTTCTGTTTTCAGCATATTATTGATGTTGTATTCTGTTGTATCCTGATGCATTCACTCATTTGTCATTCTGCACTCAAATACAATCGTTTTGTTTGACAGTGAATCACACCACAATCACACTGCAATTGTGGTGGTGTGATGCAGTTCTGGCAGTGATCCTAACCGCAATATTGCGGCCTAGTTACTTATTTTAAGGCTTATGAATGTGTATCATGATCTTAATGTGGGAAAAATTTCATTGCTGGCATTTTGGATTGAATTGGGCATTTGTTGATCCAAAGAGACTGATTTGCTTCATTCCTCCACAATTAGCCTGTTGGCAGTAGTAAGCACAGGCCGCATCACTCCTTTATCATTCTGCACTCAAATACACCATTTTCAAATTTAGCTTTCTCTTTGGCTCCTATCACACAATGTGAAATCAGGGAAGCATAGTTGCCATAATGAAGATGCCAGAGAGAGAAAAAAACAAAAAATAAGGTTTGCCTACATGTGACAGTGGTCTTTCATTGAGTTCCCTTACTGTTAGCACAACACCTGGATCCACAAAAGCATTCCCGTAATACCCTTCAGGAAATGGATTCTTAGCTTCCCGTCAACATGTTTCACTAGCTTACCTGCAAGAGGGTAGTAATAAAGCAAAGCCTTTGAGAGTGCAGGGTCTAGTTGGTCATTTGGTGATTGGTGTAATAGGCTAGTAAGTTGAGGTCTGTTATCAATTGTAGACAGAGAAATTACAGAGGAAGGAGTTGGTTTTGCTGATTTGTGTTGCAGATCTGAGCAACTGCTGCTCAGGTGTTCATCGTTGTGTCATCTTTCTCCATCCTCAACAGCACAACCGCGCCACCGTCGTTTCAGATCCACCACTCCACTGTTGTTCATCATCTGATTTTTTTTTTTTCTTTTTTTGTCTCTGTCTTTCATCTCCCTTGCTTCATGTGTATTTGGGTTGAGCATATTTGTTGTAAAAAAAAATGTTAAATTTTACAATAATTTTTTGCTTCAGTTTGTTTTGAGAATTTTATCTGTTGGTATTGTTATGAAATTGGTGCGTTGAATCGTGCTATTTATGAAAAAGTGATTGCTTGAAAATAGTGGTGGTGGGTGGCAAAGAGGATAAGGCGTGAGACAGGTAGATGGTAAAAGTGCATGTGGAATCGATATGGAATAAAAAGCATTAGGAGGTGATAAAGTTGCATGTGGCGGCGGCGGCAGTGGCGTTGATGGCTGGTGGTGATGATGGTACATTGGAGCAGGGGTCAGGGGCATAGGAGGGGCCAGAGTGATAAAGTTGAGATAATGGTAAATGTGAAGGACAAAATGGAAAAATCATATGAAATTATTTCTTTTAAAAATACTAAATACAAATATATTTTTTCTATATATATAATTAAAAGTTTTAGTTTGAGTCATTACATTAAGTTCTGTTCTGTTAAAATTTAGGAATTAATTTGGTCCCTAAAGATACCGGATAGTCAAAACCATTTCAACGCTAAAACAAGTATGGCAGTACTGGTACTTGTATTATTTTTTTTTCTTAATTTTCTTTTTATGTTTCAATGAAACATTAAAAAATCTACGCTGGTAGGCAGTAGCACCATGTTTGGAAGACGGGCACGATGTTTCTATTCAAATTTGGATTTGGACCTGTGCCATGGTGCTTTCTAAGCGTCAAATGTTGTTATGCAATGCGGTCCCAATGGTATTAATGGTCATTAGTTACTAATTAATTATTCATAAGAGAGGATGTTGATTATTAGTTAAAATCTCTAACTAATACGTAATTTACTTAAGAGATTACGATCGTCAATCCCCTAAACATTTATTAATACAGGAATTAAAACTAAGATCTCAGCATTTAAAACTCATATCAATTGTGTCCCAATTGCACAACCTAATTAAATCTAATTAGTTCCCCCCAAAAGTTCCCAAATCCTAAATCAATAAATCCTACCATCGTCAAGATCTATCAAACCTAGAATTAACCCTAACCAATAATATGCAATCGCTATATTATTAATCACAAATGGAACAAATCATTAATAAACATTAAGTACAAGACCTTGAATTAATCCTAATCTAGAGTTACCGCATGTAAGATATTAAGAAACTACTCCTCCATGGGTGGAGGATAAAAACTCATAATAAATAAATAGAATAAGAGAGTGAAGAATAATAGAGAATTAAAGTAACAAAACCTGAATGCAATAACGGAAAAATTTTGCAAATAGTTGACAGCTTGCATTGTCGATGCAAGCGCTCCATAAGCACTACGAACATAAACCTAAAGTGCATAAAATCAAACGGAAAAGTGCAGAAAATGAAAGTAAAGGCTGAGTATGAAGTTCTCTCCAAGTTGTTGAGAGAGGATATCTATTTATAGAGGATTGGCACAAAGTGGGAGTAAATCTCGCACTTTCAGCACAACAGTAAGTAAAATCGCGATAACTTCGCTACAGATATCGGATTGAGGTGATTCAAATCTCCAATTAAAGCTAAGAGATAGATCTACAACTTTGTAGTTGAGGTCAAATCGAGATTAAATCTCCATCCTGACGCAAATCTGTGGCAAAGTCAGCGTTAAAAATCATCAACAAATCTTTGACCAAATCTTTTGGAATTTGAATTCAATCTTGCATTTATTGGTCCAAATCTCTTCTCTAAAATTTATATCTTATCAACTCTCCTTCAAATCTTCAATGATCATTTTTACAATTTATTTTTTGCAATAAAAATAGAAAACTAAAAAAAGAACAAAAAAAATCTACACATTAACTTTTAAGATAAAAAAATAGTGCTTTAAATTGCATTTTCTGAATTTCTCACAAAAGAGGATAATGTGCACAAAACATATTAATTAAGCATTAAAACCACACATTTTTAGTATACAATGTTTAATTATAGAATAATAAAATAGGGTACAAAATCCACTTATCACACCTCAAGAAAATTTATGAGGTAAACATAAAATTCTAAATTTACTTTGTAAAGGCACCCTACCATGCTATTAGGGTGGTAATCTGTCATTTTCTCATGCACCTTCAATTTTGGGGATAAGAACCACCCATGTAATATTGCTCTCCTTTTCTAACCTCCTATTAATAAAATAACTTCAACAAAACCTCACTAAAATCTCACCCAGGTCGTAGGTTAACATAAATGAGAATATGAGGAGGACTTTAATTTTGGAGAGACTGTAATGCCTCTAACTAATTGAAAAAGAAGGTTGACACGGAACAAACAAAATAGAGTATGAGTCAAGCAAATATGGTAGGACAAAAGAGACAAAGCACCTAGCAAATGGTTAAAGGGGTTTTTGTGACGACCCTTAGAAGGAAAAAAAAAGAGAGAAGAAAGTCTCGTGCGAGACACAGGGAACATCTCGCATGAGATGCTAGTCACAAGCATGTTTCGCACTAGACGTATAGCATTTTAACAGAATTTGTGCCTTGTGTAGCAAGGGAATGAGGAAGAGAGATTGGAGAGAATGAAAAAGTTGTATTGCAATTGATGGCAAAGCCATATATATACAGCATTAGTTGCTTGCTCACCAAGCTAACTAGTATAACTAACAAATAGCCAACTATAACTAACTACAACTAACTCCTTAGTTAGTTAAATTAAAAGTGGTGTTATTCACACACTATTACCCTCCCGCAAATTTGGAGCTAGGTTCATAGATTTTCAACAGCCCGAGTTTGTGATGAATGTATTGGAAAGTAGATGGAGGCAGTAGTTTAGTAAGAATGTCAGCCAGTTGGAGCTTGGAGGCAATCGGCAGTAACCTGATGAACCCTTCTTGGACCTTGTCTCGAACCAAATGACAATCCAACTCGATATGCTTGGTCTGCTCAGGAAAGCAGGGTTGCGAGCAATTTGCATTACTGAGGCATTGTCACAGAAAATAATTGTTGCCTTATGGTATGTGATGCCAAAGTCCCGGAGAAGGAAGCTGAGCCATTGCAATTCACAAGTTGCAGCCGCCATGGCCCTGTATTCTGCCTCGCATGAAGACCGGGATATGGTGGCTTGTTTCTTCGATCTCCAGCTTAAAAGAGAGTCACCAAGATACACACAATAACCTGTGGTGGATCACCGCGTGTCTGGGCAGCCAGCCCAGTCCGCATTGAAACACCCTAGCTAACTGTTTACCCGTACGCAGTAAACAAAGCTCACTAGGTTGTTTTCTATCTGATCGGAATACCTTAGTCCATCGTTATCTTTCGAAAATAGTTGTTTAAGAAAGTAAGGACCAATTTTAAACTGTTTATTTTACATTGCATAATTACTAAAATAGAGCCATGCGTCAGAAAGGACAATATAACAAAGCGTATAACTGTAAGTTCATAAAGCATCCAATACATATCTAGGTGGTCCATCATACAAAGTCACATAGTCGTATATACATAATAAGTAGAATATACGTCACATGTACATAATCTAAATACTGAGTACATGGCCCAGAGTACATAACATCAGAATATATCAAAGTACAAGGGATGTGCCCTTGGCAAAAATCCTGACATCTAACTAGGCTCAGCTCATGTCCTACCATAGCCGCTCATGGCTCTGCTGGCGGCTCCTCAACATCCTCAAAGTAAGACTCATCATCTGTACCTGAAGTCATAAAACAGTGGGGAATGAGAACGGTAGGTTCTCAGTGAAAGTAACTTTAGTTCCTGAGTCGCGGATCTGATTATGTCGGACTTCAGGCCGCTCAGAGATCTCTAGTGAACATGTATGCTAAAATCCCTACCATTTATTATCTGGCCTATCTGAACGGCTTTATCAGCATTATCATGTGACATGGGTACTACTCTTGCTTACTACGTTCTCGTGCTGATTAGCAATTCGTGAATATACATAACCGTCTCGAGCGTGCTCTTGACGGTACGGCGTAACAGCATAATACAACTTCAGAATAGGCCGAATATGTCACAGAATACATTCAGCATTTACTTCAGCATACCAGAAGCATAAGCAATCCAAA
>QANU01054205.1:14390-80372 GCA_003254905.1 Nissolia schottii
ATTTTAGAATCTTTACTTATCTCAGAGTTATTCCTAATTCTTTAAACTTGGCTCATCATGAATGCATGGAATGCACATACTTCACATACATCATCATACAGTCATTTATAACGTTGTATAAATATAATCTAAAGGTTTGGTGTGTGGCCTGACGTGGCCTGGGGTGGTCTGGCGGGGCCTGACCTGTGAGCCTGGCAGGTAAGCCGGGCGTGAGCCGGACTACAAGTCTGGCCTGAGCCTGACTGCAAGTCTGACCTGAGCCTGACTACAAGTCTGGCTTAAGCCTGACCTGAGCCTGACTCAGTCTTTGAAATTCAGAGTCAGAATGCAAATTATCTTTCCTTTTCTTTCATGGAGTTACCTTGAGCTTTTACACATATTCCACACGTAATAATCTTATCTAGTCCAGGTCACAGGACCCTTCAGAATTGTCTTCCTAAGTCCTAGCATAATTTCTAACATATTTCATCATAAAATCCATAATTCACATACATACACATACAAGCACATAAACCTCTTGAAGCATCAAAGAGGCAAGGAACTAGAGTTACCCACTTCCTCAAGAGCTTGTTAATGCTAGGAAAAGATGAATTCAAGCCTTGCTTGCTTGCTTGAGGACTCCTTGACCAACTATGCTTGCTTTGCCTTTCTTAGGGACTTAAGAATGAATTATGATGATGAGATTGAAGCTTGATGGCTTGCTTGAACTCTTCTTTGTCAAGAAGAGTAAAACCATAGGTTATGGAGTTCTTAGGGTTTTGGAGATTGGTTTCTTGGATTCCTCTTGAAGATGCTTCCTAGTCTTGATGCTAGCTTGCTTTCTAGATTAATTTGAGAGTGAATTAAGATGAGAAAAGGCAAGGATGATGGTGGGAGATGAAGTTTTGATGAAGCTTGGATGAACTTGGGGCTCTTGTTTGCATAAGAAAAGGAAGAAGACTTTGGGGTGTGGTTTGTGTGTGTGTTTTCGTGGTGAGGGCTGCCCGTGGGTATTCTAATAGCCTTTGGCCTTATTTTCATTTAATTGGTTTAGTTTCAGTCATGTTGGTTCATTAGCTATTTATAACCGAATGTCCTAAAAATATTTCGGACATACCGTTGTGACCTATAAATTTTCTTTGTTCATATTTAAATTTTTGTTGTATTATTCTCACATTATTTTCATATTAGTGTATTTTACGGACTCCCTTGAGTCACACTTAAGTTCTAAAAGTAGCCTAATACTAACCTAAACGTCACCAAATGTACCGAGATCGCATAATTATTATTTTTAACTAATACGATAGAGATTAAATAAATTCTTTCAATTTTATTTCATTTTTATCTCATCTTTTCCTTATTAACATGTTCTTAATTATTTATTAAGTGGAATTTTAGCAAAGGAAAAACTTGGGTTGTTACACGCATCACAATATGCCTTGAGCTGGACATCAGAAGAGGCAGGAAGAAACAATCCCAAGCCTGGTGCACCTTTAACAAAGCACAGAACACGCATTGCTGCCTGTTGATGGAGGGAGGTTGGATTGGCCATGAATTGGGCTAATTGGTTGACAGAGAAGGACAGGTCTGGTCTGGTGGTGGTTAAGTAAATCAACCGGCCAACAAGCCTTCGATAGGATTCTGGATCAGGAAGGAGCTCCCCTGCAGACTTGGATAGCCTAGGTGAGTGCACCATTGGGGTGGAGACCGGCTTGCAGCCTAACAGTCCTGCATCTGTGATCAATTCAAGGGCATACTTGCACTGGGAAATGGAGATACCCTGAGGGCTACGAGCTATCTCCAGGCCAAGGAAAAACTTCAGTTCCCCAAGGTCCTTAATTTTGAACTGGTGGTCAAGGAATGCCTTGATGCTGCAGATAGTATCCCAATCATTGCCACTGAGAATGACATCATCCACATATACAAGTAATGCTGTAAAGCATTCACCCGAGTGCTTAAGAAAGAGAGAATGATCAGATTTAGATTGGCTGAAACCTTGGGACAGCAAGGCAGATGACAACTTGGAAAACCATTGTCTGCTTGCCTGTTTCAGCCCATACAATGACTTCATCAACTTACACACTTGATTCGGCTTGGAGGACTTAAACCCTTGAGGCAGCTTCATGTAAACCTCTTCATGTAGGTCTCCATGAAGAAAAGCATTGTTGACATCTAGTTGCTGCAGGTGCCACCCCCTTATTGATGCCAAGGAGAGAAGCAGCCGTATGGTGGACATCTTTGCAACAGGGTTGAATGTGTCAAGATAGTCAATCCTATGGGTTTGAGTGAATCCTTTTGCAACCAACCTAGCCTTATATCGTTCAATGCTACCATCAGCCTTTAACTTGACTTTGTACACCCACTTGTAGCCTATGGGAGTCTTGCCTGCAGAGAGATCAACAATTTCCCATGTATTGTTCTGTTGCAGAACTGATATCTCAGCCTGCATTGCATCCTTCCAGCACCCCTCCTTGACAGCAGCTGAATAGCTTGTTGGTTCAGTCATAGAAGCAAGATTCAAAGAAAAATGTCTCTGAGTTGGGGAGAGACTGTCATAGGATAGGACAGAGCTGAGGGGATAGGGTGTGATTGGGTCAATTATAGTGGGGGATGAAGAGAGGATGTTGCAGTGATATTCCTTCAAATAAGAGGGGGCCTTCTTTGGTCTAGTTGATCTTCTGTTGAGGTCAGCAGCTAGGGGCTGAGGCAAGGAACTAGAATCAGCAGCAGCAGGGATGGTAACCACAGGAGGAACAGCAGGTATGTCGTGTGCCACAGTATAGCCAAGAGTTTCTCCCAAATTAGGAAAATTGGCAGGGAGTATCAGCTCATTGGTGGAATGAGCTGGCTGCAGGTGACTGGAGCTATGGAAAGGGAAATAATTTTCATAAAAATGCACATGTCGGCTAAGGAAAACCTCCCCAGAAGTCAGGTCATATAGCAGGAACCCTTTTGTCCCAGCCTTGTAGCCTAAAAACACACATTTTCTGGCTCGGCTGTCTAGCTTTGATCTTTGTCTGGTAAGAGATGTTGTATAGGCAAGGCATCCAAAGACTTTGAGGAAAGTGAGATCAGGGTCCTTGTTTTGGAGAGCTGCAAAGGGAGACTGAGATTGGGATCCCTTGGAGGGAATTCTGTTCATCAGGAAACAAGCATGCAAAGCAGCATAGGACCAGAAAGCAGCAGGCAAATTAGATTGAAACAGCAAGGATCTTGTCACATTGAGCAGATGCTGGTGTTTTCTCTCAACCACAACATTTTACTGTGGTGTTTCCACACAGCTCAATTGATGGATAATGCCCTTTGAAGCATAAAAATCAGTCATGGTGAACTCGGGTCCATTGTCTGATCTGACCACCTTGACCTGCTTATTATATTGTGTGGCAATCAAGGTAATAAAAGTCTTTAAAGAGGAGGCAGCTTCACCTTTAGATTTAAGCAGGAATAACCAAGTATGTCTAGACTTATCATCAACAATAGTAAGGAAATATCGATGACCTTGTTGAAATTATAGGGGCAGGTCCCCAAATATCCACATGCAACAAGTCAAATGGCTCAGTAGAAACTGAATTGCTAACAGGAAATAGCAAAGCCTTTTGTCTAGAGAAATGACACACATCACAAGGTGTTATTGATTTACAACTAGGAACAAAAGGGTGAATATGATACAGCAATTTCAAGTTTTCTGAGCCTATATGGCCCAATCTAAAATGCCACAAATCAAAATTCTCAACTGAAATTGAATTTACAACAGCAGAACCAATGTTAACAGCAGAACATAATGAGGGATGCTCAAGGATGTACAATCCATCATATGCTTTAGCAAGTCCAATCTGGTTCAAGCTGGGCTTGTCCTGAATAAGGCATTGATCATGGAATAAAGTGAGTTGGCACTCTAAATCAGCACAAAGTTTGCTAACTGATATGAGATTAAAATGGAAATTTGGAAGGAACAGCACATTAGCAAGACAGAAATTATGCTTAAATTTCACAGTGCCTATGTGAGAAGAGTAAAGGATCTGGCCATTGGGTAGGTTGATGGCAAGAGGGGAATTCAACTGCTTATAAGACTGAAAAAATGTCAGAGAATTGCAAATGTGATGCGTGGCCCCTGAGTCTAAAATCCATAAGGCATTATCTGTGCTTGCAGCTCCATGGGAAGCATTGTTAGCCTGAACAAAGTTGGCCTAAACTTGGCCAGGGGCAGCTAGTACAGCAGAGGATGGCTGAATGAGGGCTAACAAGTTCTGGTATTGTTTAGCAGTACAAGAGAAAGGCTGAGAGGGATGATCAGGAGCAGAAATAACAGCATTGGCAGCAACAGCCTTCTTGGACCTGTAACCCGGGGGATACCCATGTTTCTTGTGACACTCATCAACAGTGTGCCCTCTGTAGCCGCAAAAGGTGTATTGTTCTCCTTGTTGCTTAGGTTTAGATGAATTAGGAACAAATTTCTTGGCATTATCAGCAACCGACTTATCAGCATAGTTCAGAAGCAATCGTGCCTCAGGAATGTTACCATAGGCAAGTTGGCTTTTAATGCTGAATGACTAGAGAAAAGATTTTGTTTAAAGGGGGAATTAGATCCATGAGAAGTACCTGGGAGCGAACTGTATGGAAAGAATCATTGAGCCCTTTCAGAAACTTGATGGCTCGATCGGTATTCAAACGGGTTTTCAGCTCAGTAAGCACACCATAGGAGCATTGAACCGCACATTTGCAAGAAGGCAAAGGCCTAAACACATCCAATTCATCCCAATGCATCTTGAGATCAGTAAAGAAAGTAGTGACAGAGGCATCTCCTTGCCTCAAAGCAGCTATTTCTTCATGAAGATCAGCAATGCGCAGAATGTCACCTTGAGAGAACCTTTCTTCTAATTCACTCCAAACCTGATGTGCTTGATCAAGCCACATTATGCTTTGAGCAATTGATGGTTCCACAGCCCGAATTAGCCAGGACAGGACCATGTGGTTGCATCTCTCCCACTGGTTAAACAATGATGAATCGGCAGCAGGCATGGAGATCGAACCATCGATGAACTTCACCTTGTTCTTGGAGAGGAGTGCCGTGCGCATGGCGTGGGACCACCCGTGATAATTGGCGCCATTGAGGAGAATGGAAACCAGTGTGAGGGAAGGATTTTCATTAGGATTAATGTAATAAGGAGAAGAGGGATCTTGAGATGGATCAAGATTCAGAACCTGCGAGCTATTGGAGGAGGATTCTTGGCCAAGAATCTCCGCCATTAGTGAGAAAATACTCACGAGAAAAGGAAAGAAAATTGCAGAGAAAACTTAAGGGAAAATGCAGAACCCGATCAGCATCAAGCAGGCATGGAGCATGGATGCAGAACCGAGATCGATGGAAGGAGAATGCGGAAGCGTTTGGACGAATGATACCATAATAGAATTTGTGCCTTGTGCAGCAAGGGAATGAGGAAGAGAGATTGGAGAGAATGAAAAAGTTGTATTGCAATTGATGGCAAAGCCATATATATACAGCATTAGTTGCTTGCTCACCAAGCTAACTAGTATAACTAACAAATAGCCAACTATAACTAAGTACAACTAACTCCTTAGTTAGTTAAATTAAAAGTGGTGTTATTCACATACTATTACATCTCGTGCGAGATGATGTCGCAAGAGAGCAAAAGTGGTTTCTAGAGCTCATCTTACGCGAGATGATGTTCGCACGGGTTCATCTTGAGGGAGAAGAGTGCGAGAATTAGTCTCGCATCAATTAACGTTGTAGAAGGGGGTCTCCACCTCCCGCTATATATACAGGCTTCTCGTGAGTGTTTAGACTTGCTAATTCACTCCAAGAGCTTGAGAGGTCACACTTTTATGAGACTTTTCACTCTAGTTATTTTTTAATTTCTTTTCTCCCTCTCGTCTTCCATTCGTGGGGAAGCAGTGCCGCTATGTAGGGTGTGTCAGGAGCTCCCAGCTTAGTGCTCCTTAGTGTTCAACCATTTTCAGGTGAGTGGCTTTCTTCACGGTCTATTTTAGACCATGTATTTATTTTTTTTTAAAGTTGTTTATTTATTTTAACATTATATTATTTATGAATGTTTTATAAAATCCTAGGAGGTTAAATTTATTATTTTATTTATAAAGTTAGCTATTCTTTTATTTAATTAGTTATTTTCTTATGATTATTTAGTTAGAATCCTTTTTAATTATGAAATAAATATTTACGAAACTATTTTAGAAAATCATGAAATTATTTTAGAACTGCATGGGACCATATATTATTGCATTAAATATATTCATGTTGTGTGTGTATAATTAACATTAAGCAATATATATATATATATATATATATATATATATATATATATTCATATTATTTAGCTAAACCCTTAATAAAAGATAATGGTTAAGGAAAGATTTTGGTGGGAGAAGACTTATGTTAAGGAAATGTTCTGGCTAAGGACAAGACTTGACACTTAAGATGTCCATTGTGACGCACCTCTCTTACATAGAAACCTCCCTAAGCATGAGATCTTAATCTATCTTTATTTTTCCAAAATAAAACACTTAAGGATATTAAGTCATGTTATGATAAGGATTATGTTGTGATGATCATGTTATGTATTTGAAACTGTTTTCATGGGAGTATATCTAGAATAGAACTACAAGTCAACGACAACCTACATTGACCCTGGTATACCATGTACGATCGTAAATTAGAATAAGTTTAGGGGGCAGCCCAGATATGGCAGCCCATGATGATTGGGGTCATGTATCATGTATCATGTCATGTAGATTAGGGAATGACCGTATAGCCCGGACATTTAGGAACAACTAAACCGTAATGCTCGGAATGTCTATCTAGAAAACTCACCATTTGTTTATGCTCTTAAAATATTTTAATATTATAATTATCATTATTATATAAATGTTTTCATGACTGTTATACATATGTATTGCATTTTCATGCCATGGTTGCGAATTGTCTCATGTCACCGTGGGATTTGCCATTCATTAAGCAATGACTCACCCCTCATCAACCTTTTTCAGATGCCGTTGACGAAGACGCACTACTCATTCAGTAGATCTCAGCAGTTTGGAATCTTAGTGAGCTTCATGTTGTCACGAAGTATTCTTCAGTTATTTCAGTCTTTAGGATATTTTATATTCATGTCAATCTTATAGAGTGTTCTAGTGGACTATAAGCAGAGTATAACATATTTTGAATTATATATATTTCGTATATCGTAAATGATCTTTTTTTATTATATATTATATTGTGATGTTTAGATTTTATTTAAAAGTATTTCTTTTTTATATATAAAAGTTGTGCACTTTTCATGATTAGCACGCTAGGAGGCTTTTGTAAGGGAACTAGTCTCTTACGTGCCAGTAACGATTTCTACGGTCGTTATAGTCGGTATCAGAGCAATAGATTTTCTTGTGAGTCACTGGAGCAAGTGTCTTTATGTAGGATCGCGACTGTGTAAATAGAATGACCACTATTTGTACAAGACGTGATGTTACCTGAGGCCTTTAAGAGGTCGGTCATGTCTAGGAACAGTTTGTTGAGTTTAAGATCAGGTAGCGATGTCGGTGTCTTATTTCATACTCTCATATGATTTCTGTTTCTTCCTTAGGAAAATCATGATTGTCCCATATCCAGGTCGCATCCCTCGCAGATGCAACGCCATTGCGTCAAGCACCTGCAGTCGTTTAGCAGCCATGGAGCGAGCCACAACCAAGCTGGCAGATACGCTTGCTCGCCCAGCTTTAGAGGGGAATTCAGCAGAATAATCAGGAGGCAACCATTATCGAACACTTCAAAAACTTGGGACCGCCGAGGTTCACAGGGAGGATTACGGACTGCGATTCTCCATGTCTCATCAGAGAAGGCAGCAGAGTTGGCAGGCTTCCAGTTAGGAGGTCAGGTTAACCTGTGGTTTCAAGAGTTCAAGGATGATAAGAAGCATGGACCACCCCTAACGTGGGAAGATTTTTCTATAGCGTTTCTGAAATGTTTTCTTCCTTCAAGCAAGATAAAAAAGATGGTTGATGAGTTTCTCCAGTTGAAGATGATGCTGGGTATGTTAGTTATCGAGTATGATGAGCGATTCATGTACTTGTCTCAGGCAGCTTCCAGTCTCATTTCGACACAGGCAGCAAAGGTCAACCGTTTTGTCAAGTAGTTAACCACGGAGTATCGTATCAGTCTATCAACGCACATGAACACCATGTCATATGCAGAGGTTGTGGATGTTGTACTTCGTGTCAAGACTAGCTTGACCAAGGGCAGTGGAGTTCTCCCATCTAGGAAGAAGACAAAGGTGTAGGGTTCCTTCTCAAGCAGTTTTAGGAGTTAGGAGCAACACAACTAGTATGGATTGCCGTCGGGATGGGCTGGTTTCTCAGAACCCACTCTAATGTACTCACCACCATCACGGACTCAGTCAAGAGGTAGCATGCAGTTTAGTGCACAAGGGTCTAAACATTCGAGTCATACCAGGCCCCAGTGTCAGACTTGCAGCAAGGCCCATTCAGGTATCTGCAGAAAGGGGACAAAGGAGTGTTTCAGTTGTGGCCAAGAAGGTCATATAAAGAAAGATTGTCTATTTCTAGTAGGAGAGTCAAGTCAGGGTTCTATTTAGCCATAGGTTTCCACCCAAACTTTTTGGCCAGCACCGCATAACAGTAACACAATGCAAGCCAATAGAAATAGCTAGGGCAGATGACCAGGGCATTGGAGGCATTCTGTGTCTCTATTACTTGACTCGTCAGAACGAGCAACCAGTGAGTGTCATGCCATTAGGTATATCTCAGTTATGTATTCCATGTCAGTCTCCCTCATGTCAATTGTATGTCATATATGCATGTATATGTCCATGTATGCTTATGTATGATTTCATGTAATCATGCATGTCCATCTATGTCATGTTATGATATGTGCACCAACGTTTTTCGCAATGTTAGAGTCACGTGACATTTGGAGACTAAATGTCATAAAGGGGGAGATTATGATGACCCTTAGAAGAAAAAAAAAAAAGAAGAGATAAAGAGTGTCTTAAGCGAGACGCCTGGAGCATCTTGCGCGAGATGCTAGTCACAGGGCATGTCTCGTGCGAGACGTATATCATCTCGCGCGAGATGATGTCACACGAGAGTAAAAGTGATTTCTGGAGCTCATCTCGCACTAGATGATGTTCACGCGGGTTCATCTCGCGCATCACGAGTGCGGGAATTAGTCCCGCATCAATTAACGTTGTAGAAGAGGATATCCTCCTCTTCCTATATATAGAGGTTTCCCGTGAGTGTTTAGACTTGCTAATTCACTCCAAAAACTTGAGAGGTCACACTTTTGTGAGACTTATCGTTCTAGTTATATTTTTATTTCTTTTCTTCCTCTAGTCTTCGGTTCTTGGGGAAGTAATGCCTCCACGTAGCGTGTGTCAGGAGCTCCCAGCTTAGTGCTCCTTAGCTTTCAACCATTTTTAGGTTAGTGACTTTCTTCACGGTTTATTTTAGACCATGTATTTTTTAAAGTTTTTTATTTATTTTATTTTATTTATTTTAGCATTATTTTATTTATGAATGTTTTATAAAATCCTAGGATGTGGAATTTATTATTTTATTTATGAAGTTAGTAATTCTTTTATTTAATTAGTTATTTTCTTATGATTATTTAGTTAGAATCCTTTTTAATTATGAAATAAATATTTACAAAGCTATTTAGAAAATCATGAAATTATTTTAGAACTACATGGGACCACATTTTATTGCATTAAATATATTCATGTTGTGTGTGTATGATTAACATTAAGCAATATAGATATTCATATTATTTAGCTAAATCCTTAATAAAAGATAATGGTTAAGGAAAGATTTTGGTGGGAGAAGACTTATGTTAAGGAAATGTTCTGGCTAAGGACAAGACTTGGTACTTAAGATGTTCATAGTGACGCACATCTCTTACCTAGGAACCTCCGTAAGCATGAGATCTTAATCTACCTTTATTTTTCCAAAATAAAACACTTAAGATATTAAGTCATGTTATGATAAGGATTATGTTGTGATGATCATGTTATGTATTTGAAATTGTTTTCATGGGAGTATATCTAGGATAGAACTATAAGTCAGCCACAGTCTACGTTGACTCTCGTATACCTTGTACGATCGTAAAGTAGAGTACTCATGTGGATTTAGGGGCAAGACCGTAAAGCCCGGATATGGTAGCCCGTGATGCTTGGTGTCATGTATCATGTATCATGTCATGTATATTAGGGCAAGGCTGTAAAGCCCAGACATTCAGGAACAGCTAAACTGTAATACTTAGAATGTCTATCTAGAGAACTCCTCACTTGTTTATGTTCTTAAAATTTTTTAATATTATAATTATAGTTATTATATAAATGTTTTCATGACTGTTATACATATGTATTTCATTTGCATGCCATGGTTATGAACTGTCCCATGTCGCCATGGAGTTTGCCATTCACTGAACGATGACACACCTCTCATCAACCTTTTTCAGATACCGTTGACGAAGATGCGTCACTGGTTCAGTAGATTTCAGCAGTTTGGACTCTTGGTGAGCTTCATATTGTCATGAAGTATTCTTTAGTTATTTCAGTCATTAAGATAATTTATATTCATGTTAGTCTTTTAGAGTGCTCTAGTGGACTACAAGCAGAGTATATCGTATTTTGAATTATATATATTTCGTATCTTGTAATGTTTTGAATTATATATATACAAACAGAGTATAGTTTAAACTTACAATGCCTTAACCACTAGACTAACATCACTTTTTGCAACATTTTATGCAATCATATTCATTAATATAATTTTATTATTTTAATATTTCTTTTTAAACAAACCCTAAATTAAACTCATAAGCTATAAGTTTTGATCTTCACGGACTTTGGAACCATTTTGTTTAGGAATCAAATCAATCAAATGCCTTACAACTAAAATGGAATGATTTCAAAATCAAATCAATTCTTATTTTAACTTTCTATGAAATTCATTTGTCAATTCATATTCCCATGACTTCCCAATTAAATAATTTTTCATTTATAAATAAAATGGATTCCCAAATTTTGGAAATGGATCATATCAATTAGATTTTTTTTTGTTAAGTATGATCTTTAACGACTAATTCGTTGTTGCTTGTGTTATGTATGGAGCATACCTCATTAATTAATGGTGAGAGATCACATTTTACAATACAAAAAGTCTCCATGTATACCCAATATTCATACACCCGTACATACACCATTGGAATATACGGTTTTATTGTCATTTAATACGGAATATTGTACACTTTCCATGTTTAGAAAATACGCACTTCTACGCGCGTCGATATTTAGTATTTTCAAACCGAATCAATTTGCAACAGAATTGTATCATTTTGCTCAGTGATTCTCTCAACAAAATCACAACAAAATCTTTTCAAAATTCTCTATAGCAAACACAGGAGCAAAATCGCGAGTTCATTTCAAAAGATAGCATCAACAGAGAAGCAAAGTCGTGAGTTCGTCTCAGCGGATAGCACCAACAGAAAAGCAAAGTCGCGAGCTCACATCGTTGGATAGAATCATCAAAATTGAAAGCAGCAATGAATGACTCTGTGGTAAACTCTTTTGCTTTTTTTGTTGATGATTTGAATGCTTTTGTTTGAAGTTTCAGTGGATTTCTGGTGCATGCATTGTGGTGCATTTGTTTGAAGGTGCATTGTTACTCAAGTGCATTTAGCAAAAAATAAAATGTGCAAACTTTAAGTGTACATAAGTGCAAACATTAAGTAGACATATGTGCAAATATTATGTGCAGACACAATCCCTCTGTGTGAAGGAAGAGGATGTGCATTTTCAACACATTGTCAGCATTTAAGCCATTAAACCATAAACATTGTAAATATTTTTACACAATATTATCACTAATAAGCTTTAGATGCATTATCACCAATATTTTTATGCAAAAGTACATACTCATTCATTCATCGTACTTAATACATAGACTTACATACAATTATTCATCGTATACTTGTGTGTCACATATTCATTCATCACACACTCATTCATTCTGTATCTTGTGCATGAGAGAAAATGGGATTCTCTTATGCTTCTGGTCGGGCTAGGGGACGGGGGTCGCATCCTTCTTGTTACGTTTAGTCCGCCGCCCATGTAGCCATGGTCATACGACTACAAACACTTCTGCTCCTAGATTGATGACAACCAGGCTGCGCTTTCACCTTAGTGGTTGCGAACTGGCAATGGAGTTCTATGGTCCATTATCGACCATTAATTGGGCTAACCATCCACCCTTTTGGGATGGCGGGGGCTGGCCCTTGTGACGCAGCCAGGCGTGGATTCACACATCATCATACATCATCATCATCTCTTAGATGTGACGCCACCCTCATCATTCATCATTTCTTGCTTTCATTCCTTCTTTTCATTTTTTATCATTGACCAATCCACCTTTGTAGACTGGTGAGGGGCTTGTCCGTAGACGTGCCAAGAGAGGGATTTCTTATCATATAACTACATATTAACTACTAAGGCATACCAGACCCTCGTGGTCGGAATCCTTCTTCAGATATCATAATTCCCTAGAGTTCAATTATGTTCTTCTTATAACATTAGGTGATGATGTCTAGTTATCTACGGTCGTCCTAACATGTAATGATGGCCGAGTCCTCATGATGCATATGTACAACAAATCTACAATCACCTTCATATACTTTCGCAAATCTTTGTGTTAGTTGGAATAGGTATGAAAGGGCTCAGGGTCGTTCAAAATAAACATTCTTAGGTCAGGCCCCAACACCCCTCAGCGTGCCGCTCAGTGCACTGCTGGGTGGACTGGGACTGAATGCGTTTCAGCGTCTCGTAAACTTTAAATGCCTTTCCTACGGGCACAATTATATTTTCCTAACATCAAAATTTCTCAAAACTATTTTCATACTTCCATCCTTGTATTTTTCACATAAAAACTACTACGTTAGTTTCTCAAATATCGACACATAAAATAACACAAAGATCCACATAGACAGTGGGCATAGGATTACCCACTTCCTAAACACTTTCTGATCGGTGGAAAGTGATGAGGGAAATATCCTCTTCATGATGGTGTGCTCCTCCAATTTTTCCTAGGTCCGGTGGCGTAACTGCGATGCACTCGTACGGAACCGGCAGAGTAACCTTACTAATTTTGTTTTTGCTTTCTGAAGCATTTGGGGGCCTATTTATAGGCAGGGACTTTGGCCCCTTGCTTCCTTTTTCATTTTATTTTTCTTTTATATTTTTTGTAAAAATGTAATATTATATTATTATTTTATGAAAATATCTATCTTATGGATAAGCTTCAGGGTTCCCAGGTTAGTTTCAATCATGTTGATCGCGTTTGGTTGTTTTTCGCGCGTGTACAGATATTCTAAAAATATTCCGAACACGTATCCGTAGTCTACTAATTTCCCTGATCATAGTGGTATGTCAGGTTATGGTATTCGTGAAGTTATTGTCGAAGGGTAATTTTCACAGATACCTTAGGTGCCCACCAAAATTTTGGTTTTCGACGAACCTTAGCATGAACCTTGCGGCACTCCGCGAGATCGATAAACAGTTATTGGACTGGTGTTTGTAAGCAAGTAATGTTCTAAATAATTGCCGCTAATGTGCTTTTAATTAAGCAAAATTAGGGTTTAAGCGAAATTTTCATAAGGGAAAGTTCGGGATGTTACACATATCACATGAGAAAAATAGTTTATCGTGAGACTGACATAATCGAATCCAGATCTTGAGATCTTACATGAATGGTTAAGATTAAAACTTAAACTCATGTGACTTTTAAATAACTTTTAATCTCAATCATTTGTTTATGGTTGTGTAGTCAAAATTTGATCCTCCAACTCTCACACTATACCACTCTTCTCATGTAATATCCCTCTTGTACGTGTATATATCTTTGTTTCAAGTCTTGTATCCTTCGAAATTGTTTCCACAATGGACAGGCAAGTTTTGCTTGTCATGTTTCTTTTCTGATTGATTGGAATTAAATTTAAAACAAATGGACTAATTAAGTAGTAGGGTACACAAAATGTTGTTTTACTTTCTGAAAATTAGACTCATTTGAGCCTCTTTCAATTAAATGGGTGTTTTTACATAGAAATTTTTGTGTGAATACAAGTGTAAAACATTAATTTTGTGCATACACAATAAAAATAATTTCATTTTGCGGGACATAAAATACTTGGTAGGACACACAATAAGATAATAAAATTTATTTTTATTATGTGTCCAATAATAATGTGAGAGACTTGTGTTGACACAAGAATTTCTAGTATTTACAATGCTTACATTGATCATTTGCGTGAAAAACCTAATAACGTGAATGAATCTCTATATTAGATTTCTTATCATGTGAGGTGAAGCGTGATCTCTTACTATTAATTACTTTGTTACTTAAAACATTTAGGAGTTTCACTCAATCAATTAATGGTAAGAGATAGGGTTGTCAAAATGGGTCTGATCCGTTTACCCGGTTAAATGGACGAACTTTACATGCAAAAAATAGGCTCGCGAAAATTTTAAAAAAAATGGACCGGCCCGTTTAAGCCCAGCCCGTTTGGCCTGCGGACCGGCCCGTGAAACCGTGAATTTTTTTTGAATTTTTTAAATAATTTTTTTGAATTTTTTAGTTTTTTTTAAAAAAAAAATAAACTTGCTAGTGGGCGGTCCGTTTAGGCTCGCGAACGGACAACGAGCCGAATCCTAAAAATATGCATATTTTTGACTCGACCCGGTTAGGCCCGCGAGCCTAAGCAAGCGGGCCATAAATGGGTGGGCCCACCCGTTTTGGCAGCCCTAGTAGGATATTACACTTACCTTGTATCACACTATCCTCATACACACACAATAATACTAGGACAATGGGTATCACAAGACAATTGGGCTTAGGCTACCCAATAAAAACCATTTTACCTTGGGCTAAGTCGAAGAGGGTCGGGTTGAGTTAGATCAACGGGTCAAACTCAACTGATCCATCATATATGGGAGTTGGGTATCGTGTCCAAATTCTTAAACCCACCTGACCTGAGACTATATATATGTATATAGACACACATTTATTTATTATATTTATTATTATTATTATTATTATTATTATAAACCATTTCTTCCCTCAGAACCAGCACCCATTTCTTCCCTGATGAACCTAACGACCTCCGCCACCTCTGGCTCCACCTCCAGTACAACCTCGTCTCCGTCATCGCCTTCTCCACCGTCCTCGTCCTCGTCCTCGGATCCACCGTCTACATCATGACCCGCCCCAGATCCATCTACCTCCTCGACTTCTCCCTCTACAAACCCCCCTCCCACCTCTCCGTCAAGTTCACGCAGTTCATGCAGCACTCCAGGCTCACCAGCGACTTCTCCGAATCCTCCCTCGAATTCCAGCGCAAGAGTCTGGAGCGCTCCGGCCTCGGCGAGGAGACCTACCTCCCCCAGGCCATGCACAACATCCCTTCCACTTCCTCCATGGCCGCCGCCAGGGAGGAAGCAGAGCAGGTGATGTTCGGCGCCATCGACAATCTCTTCGCCGGCACCAAGATCAAGCCCAAGGACATCGGCGTCCTCGTCGTTAATTGCAGCCTCTTCAACCCCGACGCGTTCCCTCAGAACCCATTTCTTCCCCATTTCTTCGCGTTCGCGTTTTGCCGTCTTCTCCATTTCTTCGCGTCTTCTTCCTGCGTCTGCTCCGCTGGCCAGAAGCTCTCCGGCACCTCCATCGCCACCCCTCCTTGGCTCCTTCTGGATCCCCGTCCCCCGCCACCTCCCCTCCGCCTTCGTCTCCCGCCACCAACCCTTCCTCCCTCTCTCCATCCGGCTCCGCCAGCCCGCCTCTGCAGAACTCTGCCGCCGTGTCCCTCGGACCTCCGCCACCGTTCCTCCACTCTTCGTTTCCATCTAAAAACGGCGGCGTTTTGCCTCGACACGATCCTAAACCTAAGCCCGAAGCTCCCGCTCTGAAAACCCCCAAATTTTACCCGGCTGATGATGTCAAGAAGCCTCTCGTCAACAAGCACAAACCCAAACCCGCTAAGCTCAGGTACTTTTTATTATTATTATTATCAATGTTTGATTGTTGGAATCTGTATTTTAATTTAATTTAATTGATTTAATGATTTTATGGTGTTTGTTCTGAATCAACTTATAATTTATGGGTTTTTGATTTAAGGATTTTAGGGGGCGGGTCAGCCGCGACCCGCCTAACGTGACCCAACCCAGGAGGGTGACGGGTACCCATAAAACAACTTTTTACCCGACCCGACCTATCCGTTGGTAGGCGGGTCGAGTATGTGACATGGATGGGTCCGACCCGACCCATGTTCACCGGCCCAATTATTGCATTGACATAGTACTTTCTAAATAAATACTAAAAGCCATGGTACTTTATAAATAAAATCGAAGTCCAAGACTTGCTTTCTCTTTATTCTTGTTTATTGTTTCTTCATTGTTCAGAAACAATATTACTGATTACAACCTGGAAACATGATGCTGCTGGATGTTGGAGCAAGGGGTTGGAGTGTCACAGCTTGTGTTGGATAGTCAAGAAAATAAGGTAAGAAAATTCAGCAAAAAATTAAAACTGTAGAGCTTTATATCCTTGTTTCAGCAACCGTGCATATTATACTACTGAGATGCCCGGATCTGGATCGGATCCACTTGTATTGATGCCTGAAAATATCACAAATTCACTCATCTCACAGCACATGTGCCATAGTGAGTCCCATGTTGTGCTGTGAGAGGAGTGAGCATCTACAACTTTTATTCAGTGTGTAGTATGAACCAAAAAAGAAGAAAAATTAGTCTGATTATCTTTTTAGTAAGTCAACCGTAATGAAAAATGTTCATCTCCTTTGTACTAGATATGAAAAGAAATTTATATTATTTCAAATATGTAATGGGACAAACAAATTAATGAAATTGTAATAAAGGTCGAGCAGGAGGATTTAGATCGTCCTCTAAAGTGACAATCTATCTATCTAATTCACTATAATTACCACATGGTATTTCCATCAGTTTTGATTATTTCCAATTTTTTTCAGTTCAAAGCTGAAGCTGTAGCAGAAAGTGTTGTTTATAATTTTGTTTTATTTTTTCACTTTTTATTACTCTTAACATTCTTTAATAAGCACACAGGGTATCATTTTAAAATTAAATTACAACTATCTTGATATCCAAAGTTGAGAGATATTTTAAAACTTTAAAATACTAAGAACTTCACAGTTAATACAAAACGAAAATAATAATTTTCCTCAAGAATATGAAGATTTACAATGAATCAGATGTGCAATTATTGTGTACAGGAATAAAAAGTGGAATGGGTTTAATTTTAAAGATTTTCAACCTGTTCTTACACAACTTCCACCAACATGGATGTATTAATAAAAGTATCATATATTTATAGAAGAGAAGTGTTTATACTTACTTTATGTCAAATTTAAGTTTAGATAGTAACACTGGAAGATCAAAATAAAGTTGTGTGTTTCTGGTATAACTGTTAACTAATTGTTGCATGTTCATCCACCTTGTATGCAGGGGAATTAAGTTGCATTTGGTGGAGGAAATTGATGGATTCGGATGCAAAACTTCCTCGCACTTCTTTTCCAAGAAAGTTGGTGCGCGGAGCAGTACACCAATTACGCTATCCTTGTTGCTTCCACGATTTTGTTAAAGAGCTTAAAGAACAAGAAGGCGAGTTGATCAAGAAACGGAATGATGTTGACGACTGTGTTAAAACGTCCAAGACACAAGTGATAAACCTTCCAGTTGTTCATGCATGGTTGAAGCGGGAGTCTAACCCTCTCAAAGAAAACGTGGAGAAATTACTCAACGAAGTAGAGACAAGAACAAACAAGAGATGTTGCTGTCCAAATTGGATTTGGAGGTACCGTATGGCCAAAAAGTTAGAAAAGAAAAAAGTGGACGTTGAAAAGTGTATTGAAGAAGGTGATAGGTATATAACAATTGATAAGCTTGTTCCCTCTCCAGACATGCAAGATGTCTCTTCAGAAAAATCTTTGGTGTTTGATAGCAGAAAAGATGCTTTCAAGCGACTTCGAAAGGCAGTGAAAGATGTCAAAGTTTCCATGATTGGATTGTACGGCTTGGGCGGCTGCGGTAAAACCACAATGGCAGAGGAACTTAAGAAGACTGCCGAAACGGAGAATCTTTTTAACGAGGTGCATCTTGTTACGATTTCTAATAATAGTATATTAGAAGTTCGAAGCATCCAAGATAAAATAGCAAAGGCAGTGCAACTTCCACTTAAAAGAGAGGAACAAAGTGAGAGTAGAGCCAAAGATTTGTGCACGAGGTTAAGTCTTGAACACAAGAGAATTCTTCTGATTCTCGATGATGTATGGAAAAAGCTTGATTTTGATGCCATAGGGATTCCTTGTGGTGAAAATCATAAAAATTGCAAGGTTCTCATTACCACTCGATTAGAAGAAGTTTGTATAGAGATGAATTGCCAAGAAAAGATTCACTTACAAACCTTAACTGATGATGAAGGGTGGGCTCTTTTCCAAAACCGAGCACACATATCTGAAGGCATCCCCAATAGCTTAAAGCTCTTGGGAAGACGAATTTCAGATGAATGTAAAGGATTGCCTGTTGCTATTGCTGCTCTGGCTGGGACTTTGAAAGGCAAGGCTGAAGGTGATTGGCAGGCTGCGCTGGATAGATTGAGAAATAACATTCCAGTGGATATTGAAGAAAGTTTGCAAAACCCTTACAAATGCTTGCGGGTAAGCTACAACAATTTGGAGACTGAAGAAGCCAAGTCACTTCTCTTATTGTGTTGTGTGTTTCCTGAAGACTTTGAAATCCCGGTCGAATATTTAACCATATTTGCAATAGGGCTGGGCATAGGTGGAGAAGTTCAGTCGTTTGAAGAAAAAAGGAAGAAAGTGAGTGAAGTTAAGGATAAGCTCATACGTTCTTGTTTGTTGTTATTCGCAGATGATGAGAATGGAATAGAGTGCGTCAAAATACATGACTTAGTTCGTGATGTAGCCATCTGGATTGCAAGCGAAGAGGAGAAGGCAGTCAAGTGTGTGTTGGAAAAAGACTTGACTTTGAAATGCAATTCAATACGATATCTAAGTTGTAACGAATTTCCAAATGAACTAGATTATTCCAGTATTGAATTTCTATTCATGGGAACAAGTTCTCCAGTATTAGATGAAATCTTCAAAGGAATGGGAAGGCTCAGAGTTTTGTTTCTTTGTTGGGAAGGTAATGGGAGTAGCTCACTACCGACCACGTTATTCGAATCATTGACAAACCTTCGCTGTCTGGTCCTACAATACTGGGAATTAGGTGACATCTCATTTGTGAAATATATGAAGAAACTTGACATCCTTATGTTGAATCGTTGTTCATTCCTTGAATTACCTGATGTTGTAGTTACACAACTGGCAAATTTGAGATTGTTATATGTGCAAGAATGTAGCATGGAAACGAATCCTTTTGAAGTGATTGGAAGACACCCACAACTAGAAGAACTGTACTTTTATGCTGTGAGATCTGAATGGATCCATCAGGAGTTCTTCAAAATGTTAATTGTCCCCAAAGCATTGCAGAGGTTTCAAATAAAATTTGCATCCAAATTTAGTTATAGTGGTGAAGAGGAATTTCCCAAAGGTCACAGAGCTTTAGTTCTTGATTGTTTTGATACATCAAGTGCTACACTTATGGAATTGGCCAAAAAAGCAGAGGTTCTGTATGTAGCAAATATTTTGGGAGGTGGGAAAAATATCATCCCTGACATATTCCAAATTGAAGGAGGAAGGGTTATGAATTACAGGTGGATTGAGCTCAAGCTATGTGAGTCTGGGGAGATGGAGTGTTTGGTTGACTGTAGTAATCATTCTGGGGAGGTTGGAATTCTCTTCTCTGAGTTGCGTATGCTGGAAATCAAATTAATGGAGAAATTGGGAACTTTATGCCATGGTGTTCCTACCAATGGTATTTTTCAGAAATTAGAGAAGCTATACATTGATCATTGTCCAGTGATGACACATTTGTTCACACTTTTGATTGCTCGAAATCTGGTACGGTTGGAAGAATTGAAGATACAGTATTGTGATGGTCTGAAGCATGTATTAGCAGAAGATGACTTAGAGGATATGGAGGAGATAAGTAGACAAGATCACTGGTTGGTGTTCCCAAAATTGAAAACAATTTACATCGAAAATTGCATGAAAATGGAATATATATTCCCAGTCACTCTTGCTGAGGGCCTTGAACAATTGGAGTGTTTGGATATTCATAATTGTTATGAGTTAAAATATGCGTTCGAACAACGCACACGTGGGGATCATATTCAAAGCGAACTCAAGATCGAGCTTCCCGCCCTGAAAAGACTATCACTTCACAACAACTCCAAAATTATTAGCATTTTCCCTCAACGTTGTTCTGCAATGTGGCCATCTTTGAGTGAGTTTCGTTTGTTTAGCTGTCCAGTGTTTGACATAATGGCTGCCAATACTTTCAAGGTGGGTAAAGAGTGCGTGACACGTTATTATAATTACTACTACTTAAAAGTTTAGTCTTCTGTTGTCTTTCTTTGTCTGATATACTCATTCTTTTTTGTGCATTTCCTCTTTTGGTCTCACGATTACAGGATGTAAGCATCGGTGAGAAGCTTTTCCCCTCTTTAGATTATGCGGAGATAACGAACAACTCCAAAATAGAAAGCATTTTTAGCCTTGATAGACCTGACAAAATTGGACAACCTGTGAGCATACAATTAGAATACCTGGAATTGGAGTATCTAGACCAGATGAAGTATATTTGTGTGGGTTTGAAAAATTCTCTCACTTTCCAAAATCTCAAGATACTACTAATAATTAAATGTGAAAAGTTGGTGGTGGTCTTTCCTGCTTCTGTGTTGAGAAGCCTACCAGAGTTGCAGCGTCTAGTGATAAGAGAATGCCAAGAATTAAAGCAGATCATTGAAGAGGATGATGTGGAGAATCAAAAATTGTCCCAGCCATGTTTCCCAAAGCTATCTACACTTTTCGTCCAACGATGTGACAACTTGAAACGTTTATTTTATGTCTCCGCATCGAAGGACCTTCCCAATCTAGAGTATCTCGCCATAGAAGGAGCTAGTAAGCTGGAAGAACTGATCAGTTGTGAACAAGGGAAAGGTGATGAGATAGGAAAGGTGAAAGCTGAGTTGCCAACACTTAAAGTTCTAATGCTGATGCACCTGTCTAACCTTTGCCAAGGGATTGAGCTGCCCACTCCAACGATTCGTGTTGTCCACGATTGTCCAAAACTCTCTTTGACTTCGTCAGTTGCCACACTTGACGAGTTTAAGGAAAAACTGAAATTGTGCGAAGGTATGCATCAGTTGATGGTTTTATATTTATATGATTTCTATATGATATGGTACTCTGTTATGAAGGATTTACAATGTTGACAAAGAATTACAAACTGAGTTCTTTATTATTATTATTATTATTATTATTATTTTTTTTTTTTTTTGCCTCTAACAATGCACATGATAATGCAACTACCATAAAAAGAAAAATTGCAACTTCTTAATTGATCATTTAAAATTTACATCTGATATTAATATTTGAATTAAGTCCTCCATTATCATCAATTGCCTAGCTTTGAGGCAAATCTCTCCTCACCGAACAAACACATTAGTGTGTTCTACACTGTAAATTATTCTAAATTCTTAATTTGGCATAAAATCATACAGACTTTTGTTTTTTAGCATGTTACTTCATACGAGAGCTTGTACTTTTGAAGCTTGAATAATTGAATTACGAAGAATGGTGAAGTAAAGATTACGACCATTAGGACATGTTATCACCATATGAATGTTTAGCTATTTTGTTCTATTATTCAATTATGTAAGTTGTTTTATATCTAAAGCTGAACGTTGAAGATGTATTTTTGTTGCTATGAATTTCACTGTCTATCAGAACCCATGGTTAATATATTTTTGGAAACAGATGTTACCCTTTCCACATTTTGGAGCATGGTGGCTATCATCCCTCGAGAAGTTTTTCAATCACCTCCTGTCTTTAAACCTGGAGACAATCGAGTTGAATATCTTGAAGGGTCTACAATACAAAAGCTACTTGGAGAAGTCAATAGTACCAATGAAATTTCCAAGGTAAATAATGTAATACAACCTACATTCTATCAAATATGAAAGAATAGTTGATGTAGAAATAAGAAACATTGAAAAGAATATTTTATAGGCAACTTGCAGAAATAAAATCCAACAAGAAACATTCGAAGGACTATTCTTAAACATCCAATAGGCATATAATCAACTCCTAAATAAAGAAATGGATCCTCTCAATTAGATTTTTTGTTATGTGAGACTTATACATAACATAATGGTGAGAGATAAGAAATTCAATTGAGGGGATCAACTCCTGAGTAAACAACCTAAACTATCCAATTTATGGAAGATCATTTCATTTCAAAGACATGATGTCAAGTCATCCAAAACATATTCTACCTTTCTGTTATGTGCCAGAGTATTGAGGAGGACAAAATAAAGGAAAGTGTTCGAGATGTTTCTACATCAGAGGATGATGCGAAAGCTGCTATGTCAGCTGGCACAAAAGGTAATGGCTTGCCTGTTGTGGCCGTGACTCACACCGAGACAGGAACTTCGCAAAACCAGCCTAACTCATTGGATGATGAAGATGAAATATGTGTTGTTGCTCACGTCAGCATTGAGGTTCATCTAGGTTAGTAGTGCTCTCTTCTAATATTCTCTCCCATGATTTTTGCAAGAAATTGTTTGCTAGAGAAGGATTGATTGATTATTAGGGAAGGACATATATGATATTATTCCATCTAATGAATACAAATTGTGGGATATTATTTTAGGCCTCATAGCATTGCTAGTATGTATATATCTCTTCCTGATTCTCCTTCAACTGTTAGAAGCTTGTGCAGATACTAGTTGCAATTGTTCGTCGAATGTAGCAGAACTAGAAGCATTTAAGCACTCTGTTGATCTAGATGATTCTCGAATTGTTCTGCTTGCCGAGGCAATAGCAGTTTATCCACATCTTTGGAATGGTCTTGACAAGTTCAGCACGCGCTTTAAAGCTTTGATGTTGAAGACTTTGGCGGATATGCTGTTCTTCCTTCGGAACGAAAGCGCCGCCAATGTTACTCCTCAGCGAGAAAACGAGTTCTTGAAACTATGTGATGAAGCTGAACATGGATTTGATAAGTCATGGGTTGATGAAATGCGTCAACGGGTCAAGGAGCTTCGCAAGATGCATGATTAGCTAACTCACGAACTGTGCAAGATAAAGGAGAAATTTGAGAAGAAATGTTTGGATTTTCTGTGATCGGGATCTTTTATCATGATCATGTTCTTTTTTTTTTTTTTTGTTTTTTTTGAAAATCATTTGTGTTATTTGCTTGGAGTGTATCAAGCTTGTGTTGGAAATCAACAAAACAGGGTCAAAGTTTTCAACACAATTAGCTTTATGTTCTGTTTTCAGTATATTATTGATGTTGGATTCTGTTGTATCCTGATGTATTGACGCCTTGAAAAAGGCTTATTGCTTGTATCCTGATGTATTCACTCATTTGTCATTCTGCACACAAATACACCATTTTCAAATTTAGCTTTCTCTTTGGCTCCTATCACACAATGTGAAATCAGGGAAGCATAGTTGCCATAATGAAGATACTAGAGGGGAAAAAAAAAAACAGAAAAAATAAGGCTTGCCTACAAGTGTGTTTTTTTCTTTTTTGGGTGCCACTGCGGTCTCCCCAATATTTTACCAGGAAAGTCTGGACGCAATTTGGCTTGATTTCTCAGTTCTTGCTTTTATCCGAACCAAGATAATGGTAAAATATTCTATAAAAAATACCACAATCACTCCTCAACTTGTTCAACAACCCAACAAATTGACTCAAGATGTGTCACCTCATTCAAAATTGCATAATTCAACTCTTTTGACTTGTCGTTGGGTTCATCATATGGATGGATTCATCTAAAAAATATGATTCGAATTGGTTGACATCCCCTATGTTAAATCGTGGAGTAAATTTACATAACAAAACTACATAGAAGAAATTTTATGATCATTAGTTAAGAGTTGTTATTTTAACACTCCCCAATTTTAGATACCCAACATTCACTGTCAAAAAGTGTGCAATTCATTGCATATATAGAAGAAATAAATGGGTGTGTTGACTGTTTAGAATTATGTGTTCAAATAACATTATTATCCATTAAGTTAGGGGTGTATATCCAAACTCGCTCGACTCAAAGTTGGTTGACTCAGCTTGACTCGAAGTCAATCAAGACTTTGGTTGAAACTCGCTCAACTTGATACTTCTTCGGTTAGGTGGCAGTTTACTGAAATGTGAAGTTAAATTGTTCGACTACTTGACAGTGACCTTTTGTTTTTAACCTAATGTTACTCAACTTAGTCTAATGCCCCCATCCTTGACAAAAATAAAATTCTATCCCAAATTAACAAAAAAAATCAGCTAAATTCTCCCGTCAAGAAAAAAAAAAACTCAAATGCTAAAATTTCAAAGTTATCTTTAAATATATAAAATCTTTAATCCACAATCTTTTATTTTCATCCCAAAGTTAAAGATAAAATATTTATTTGGTTTTTTAAAAATTTTTTAAAATTCAGAATTTTGGGCTTAGAGAATATTACGGTGGTTTTGTAAAATTTAGAAATCTCATGAAACAATTTTACATATGGAGGGAATGAGTATAATTTCACTAAATTTTGTGGAAGGGAGATGTGATGTGCCCAAATACTAATGTGTATATAATTCAAAAAAGGAAAAGAAAAGTTTAGAAACAATTTGAAAGGTTATTGCCTCTAAAATCTTCACTCACCCAACCTGTATCCCATGAAGCACATTCCATGTGACGGCAAGTCTTGACTTCATCTATATATCGTTGATCTCCACTTAGAGTTGTCCACTACGGAAAAGATACGTATATATTATTTATTACTAGTGCTGTGTTGAAGCTTCCCCCAGCATTGACTGACACGTTCTTCGTGAAACTTGTAAGCGTGTTTTATCAATCAATAGATGATAATAATGATAATCCCAAATGCTTTCAAGGGAACATGTGACTTGTGAACAAATAAATAATTTATGTGACTGTTCCACTTAAATGGAAGATAGAATTAATTACACCAACATTCACCAAAGCTAGGCGATATTTAAAAAAAAAAAAAAAAAACTCTCTCATAGTAACTGAACTTACATAAAATGGTCTATTACTAACTACAAAATGTTTTTCATAGATAGGCATTGAACCTACATCACATAGTTAAGAAACACGATAAGTTACTACTATACCACACCTCGTGATTCGCAATTAATTTTATATATAGACAGGAAACATACCCATCTAATCTCACCAAATTGGCATTAATTCTCATATCCTCATATTCACTACCCAAATTCATTTCCATGGCAAATAACAACAGGACACCCTTCTCAGTTCAAGTCAAGGATCTTGTGAATCATTAAACCATCCAAACCAACACCTTCTTGCATTCTTCCTCTGTCAAGCATTGACAGTAACCCTGGCTTCAACATTGTTTGTCACACCCAAATAATCTTGATGGCTCCCCAAATGACCAATTAGACCCTTCAACTGTGGTAAAAGAAGGCCTCTCAAAGGCTTTGGTTTACTATTACCCCCTTGCAGGGAAGATAATGACAAATGATGAAGGAAAACTTGTAATCAAGTGCAATAATAATGCTGATGGTGATGATGGGGTTCCATTCATGGAGGCAAGTGCTGATTGTGAACTCTCGTCTCTTCACTATCTTGAAGGGATTGATGTTCCAACAGCACAGAAATTGGTTTTTGATATTGATATTCCTTCTAAGGATGAAGATGGTTAAAGTCAACAACATATCTTGATTTTCAAGGTGACAAGGTTTCAATGTGGGGGTTTCACAATTGGGATGGGGCTTTCACACACTGTTTGTGATGGCTTTGGTGCATCTCAATTCTTTAGAGCCATGGCTGAACTTGCAAGTGGGAAGAGTGAGCCTTCTGTGAAGCCTGTGTGGGAGAGGGAGAGGCTAGTGGGGGAAATTCTCAAGGAACCAATCAAGTTTCCACTAGATGAAACTTCAAGGGCAGTTTCGCCATTTTGGCCAACCAATGAGATCACACATGAATGCTTTAACTTGAAGGGTGAGAGCCTATCATACACAAATGCTTCAAAATCGGCGATGCATTTATATTTTAGTCATATCACATATTAATACTTGTTTAATACTTCTACATTCATTTTTTTATATATCTTTAAAAGTTTTCTTTTTATTGGATATCCATCATCTTTAAAGTTCTATTATTTAAAAATTCAAAATTGAACACTATCAATTATCTTTTTCTAATCATATTATCAATTTTTTGTTAATATTTTATTAATATTGATCTTTTTATTGTATAAATATAGAATTTTATTAAAATACATATTATTGTAACTATATCTTGTATTTTTATAAAATTATGGTATTTGTTTATAGTAGTACCATATTCAATACTCATCGTGTCTGCGCAATGTAGGTGACAGTTTACAAAGGCTCAAGATGGAACTGATGAAGGAAAGTGGTAACAGTGTGAAGGAAAGCACCACAACTCTTGAGACACTCGGTGCCTATGTTTGGAGGTCCAAGGCTAGAGCCATGGAATTGAGGCCTTATGGGAAAACATTGTTCTGTTTAGCAGATGAGCCATAGCTGCAAGCCAGTCTCTGCTCAATCGACAAAGGCCATTTTATTTAACTCACTGAAATTCAAGAAAAAAATGACAGTAAATAAATATCTCAAAATAATTTTGTTACTAATTCTAAAACTAGAAGATGCAAATTAATATACATAGTAGTACATTGCCATTTTCTTCCTGTGCGACAGAAAAGAAACAAAACAACTAGAAGCTATTATGCAGACGCGAAAACCCAGTGGTACATTGCCTTTGATAACAATTCTTAATGCTAATTGAAAATATTGAAGTGGATCATGCAACTAGCAATCCCACTGTATCCTATGATGATTAACTCAAGTAGTGCCTTTGACATCAATATTATTATTAACACTCAGTACACATCTCACTGGTCAAAAAATAATCCATCTGTTGTCTGTCATTGCATGAAAGGAAGTAATCCCCTCATTGGCTGAAAATGTCAAAAATGGCAACTGCAATAATAAAGTTGGATTTTTAGAAGGCATGCGATAAAGTAAGATGGTCTTTTGTAAAGCTGGTGATGGAAAATATGGGTTTTGGGGGAAGTGGGTAAGATGGATTGAGTAAGGATCCACTAAGGTGAGATCCCTCACTTTATAAGGTAGGTAAAGTGAGGGATTTTACCATTTAATCAATAAAGTAAGAGTGTGTCATATTCTTATTTTATTGATCAAATGATGAGATATCTCACTTTACCTTCTAAACTAAGGGATTCATTTTAGAATATCATTTTTATATGGATTATCTTGTCAACAAATTCAATGTCCATTATTGTTAATGGCAACCCTTTGCATTTCCCTATGCAGCGAGGACTCAAACAATGCGACCCACTATCACCATTTATCTTTGGTAGCATTTGGTAAGTGTCCTGAAATAGAAACCACAGAGACGTAAGGACAACAAAGACGCGTTTCTTGCATCTCATACATCTCTTTTGTAGTTTTCTTTTTTAGATGTATAAAAATTGATTGAAAAATTATCCTAAGACAAAAGTAATTGTAAGTTTTATGTTTCCGTCTCCTTCTCCAAACATGTTTCTATTTCTATTGTCTCTGTATTTTCTGTCTAAGACGCTTACCAAACACTATCTTTGTGTTGGTAGCAAAGGTATTTAATAAGATGGTGGGTAAAGCTGTCTTGAATGGGAATATCCAGAGTCTCAAGATTAGAAGAATGGCGGTAGAATTAACTGACTTGCAATTTGTGGATGATACTATGTTGTTTTGCCCGGCTTGTGATAACACAATTCTGACATATTGGGGACTCCTGAAGTGCTTCAAATGGTTCTCGAGGATGAGTATCAATTTTGAAAAGCCATCCCTAATTGCCTTGAACTGTGACGATAATTGGACAGAAAGCATTAAGGAGGTGTTGCAATACAAGATAGTGAAGCTCTTGATAATCTACCTCGAAATTCCCTTGGGTGCTAACCCAAACATAATTGAAACTAGAACCTAGTCATAGAAAACGGTGGAGAAGAGGCTGAGCAAATGGAAGTCGGGAACACTATCTAAAGTTGATAGATTGGTACTTATCAAGTTAATTTTAAACTTGTCTATTTATAATTTGAGGGTCTTCCACATGCTGAAAAGAGTGGTTAAAAAGATAATATCCCTCCAATTGAAGTACCTGCAAGCAAAGCAGGATGGTAATAGAGCAATCATGGTGGTAGATTGAGGAGCGGTGACCTTGTATTGAAAAATACTTCTCTTCTATTCAAATGGTGGTGATGGTTTTCAAAAGAGAATTTCCCTCTTTAAAATCAAATCGTGTGTTCAATTAACAACTTACAACTGTAGAAACTAATGATATTGCAAGAGATGAAGCAAAAAGACAACATTTAGGCAAAAATATGTGGTCTGACTATCTCTAATTGGAATTTTGGAATAGACTTGTTCAGATGATGATTTATATTGATTGATTTGTAACTTTCTATTTTGAACTTCTTTGTCCAATTTTGTTATTCTAAATTTTGGGTTTAGCTTGCTAACTGCCTTCTCCCCCCTCTTTTGTTGGGATAAAGTTGTTTTAACCATCTTAAAAAGGATAACGCTGGCATATTATGTGTCCTTAAAAGTCAAATACAATCTCTTGGTATCACTACAAATAAAAATCAGGTTTAATGGCGGTTACATTGGTGTTTTGTGGCCGTTTGAAACTGCCACTAAAAGGATTCCCAGTAATTTGAAAACAGTTGCATATTCTACCGTTCTAAAATCCTTTCACGGCGATTTGGAGCAACAGTTGGAAGAATAGCTGTTATTACTAGTTTTAACATTTAGCAATGGTTTGAAACTGCTGCTAAAGCTTACCTATTTATCTTACGCATCCCCGCGGTTTGGGGCCGCTGCTATTACTTATCCATCTACCTAGGTCATTACCAGTGGATTGAAACCGCTGCTCATTTATTTTTGTTTTTATTTTTTTAAAAATTCCCTTTTTCTGCTGGTTTCCTACCTTAAGCCATCACCACTAACCATGAAAGTGCTTTTAAAGAACTGCATTGCTTATGCCATTCAAAATAAGCTTCTCAAAATTGGCTATTGCATTAAAACATAAGCCATTCATTGTTATGAAACTAAGTTCACCTGATCACAACTCATCAACTCATCATTAGGTTGATGGGGGAACCCACCTATTCATGAATTCAGCTACAGGAATTCATAATTTAACAAACAGAACCACAGATAGCGCACAAAGAATCAATGTTGACTTACTTTATTTTGTACAAAGAAAATTTCAACCACATAGAAAATAGTATTACATCGAAATGTACTTAAAAGGCAAGAACAAAATGAAAAATCTTAACAAAATTTTTAAGAAACTACACTTGTAGCTACAGTGACTTCAAGTATTCAATTGCTTCATCCAGCATTGAAGCTTTGTCAGACTAAGAATTCAGATTAAAAATTAAAACTAGAAATAGCAACTATGAAGGAAGTTAAATCTAAAATCCTTCACATTATATCCTCAACAAATAAACTATTGAGAAACTTAAAATTTCAGTTCACCTTATTACATTAAGGTGTAAGTTTTTCGAGAGCTTTCATCTTTTCTTTAATCCAGTCTCGACGCTTCTACATGCAAATGAAAAGTGTAGACTTTTGTTTCTGCCGATTCAAAATCAACATCCTTTTGCATAAAACCAAATAGAAATAAGAATATAGAAGGAGAAATAATAGAAATTTTAACAAATTGTTGAATCCATGCCTTACCCACACAACTAAGCCCCACTACCTCAGCCTCCTTCATGGTATACGTGCAAATGCCTGTCTAACCAGTTCGAATCCCATACAAGAAATAAATGTATTTGAGGCAGATTAACAATAGTGATATGAAAGAAATAGGTGAACAGAATGCTTACCAAAGAAGTCCAAGGCAAAGCCACAAACTACAAGAAAAGAGGCTAGGATCATCCACCTTAGGATCCTAACCATGGTCCTGCATGCAACAATAAAGAAAAAACAAAAAAGTGAATAAGTAAAAAATAGCAAAAAAAGAAAAATGTGAGAATTACCTTAAAATGGACAATAATATGTCGATAGTGCCAACCAACCAAGCTGGTAACAATTGTCATCACTAAACTATGATTCCAGAAAAGAAAAACAAAATTAAGGACAAAGAAAAGAAGTCATGTTTTATTGTACACGCACACACACACATAGGGCTACTACATTTGTTAGGGTCATCTTAGTAAGGAGATAAATGTAGGACAAAACTTGAGAAGCAAATATCAGCTACTTTTATCCTCTTTTCCCCCTTGGCATCTTATATTAAGGAGGACATTCAATAAAAGCAGGAAGAGATTGGAGCACCTCACCTTAAGAGTCCTATAGGATCAAAAGGGGCATGACACCAAGCAGGAGCATCAGGAGGCAATGGTCCAAAGTCAGGGGAATTAGTACTGCACTAGTATAGATAATGGTTAAAAGAAAAGGTTAACATATCTGTAAATGAAAATTTTGATCAGTAATAACCAACAAACAAGTATGCAAGTTCTCATACTATGCAATTATAAAAAAAATGATAAGTTGATCATATTGGAAATAGAGATAGATATTAATGATTGTTCATGAACATTCAAGACTCGTGTAAAGGAAGTTGTAGTCTATTTATTATACATTAATTCTTGTAACAATTTCGTAGTTGTATAAGTTGTGTACTATATAAGCTGTTGAGTGCCAAAATAAACTTAAGCAATATTCAGCTAACATTCTCTAATCTCTTCTTACATATTCTAGTTCTTATTCTCAAGTGATCCATTTTGATTGTACCTACGGTCATTCTGAAAGGAGGTATTCTCCAACTCTAGAACTATAAGGGTGACATTTAAATATCTAGTAATGACTACTGTGTCACTTATCTACAGCACACATTCATTTTTGGTTTTCCTTTTCCTTGAAAATATAACATGCCCAAGTGAGAATATAATATTCTACCTCTAGAAAAGCAATCAAATACAAGCTATAAAGCAACCATACCTTGTCTGAAGATACACATTCCAGCTCAAACCAATTCAAACCAGCTTCAGTTGCTTGAGAACGTAAAGCATTTAGTAGACCAGATATCTCTTTTGCACATACAACTGTTTCATCCAAGTCAAGCACTACCTACAATCATGTAAAATCACAATCTACAATTGCAAAACATTGTGCACCACATATTTGACAAGGAATTTTCTGACTTCATCCACAATTGAGTCCTATATAGTAGCATGTTTTGTAGACAAAAATTTGGGTGTTTGCAAGCTCATGCCGAGGGTAATTTAATCTATATCACAACATAATGAGATAAACCACACATTACATATCAACAAGAAGGTATAAGAATACTCAACATTTGATAGTAGCAAACTAAGCAATCAGTGCAGGCCAACTTTGGCATTATCAAATGGTTCAAGCATTTCACCAAACAGGTTGTGTTCATACGTGAGATGCTCACCATAAACCTTAAACCTAGTCATATTAAGCATCCATTAGATTAAGTTAATCGAAAAGCAAGACAATCAAGCAAGCTTAATAACAATCACTACAAGATACACAATACACCTTAGCAAAATCTTTACCACGTAAGATGTTTCCAATTATATACCAATCAGCACAACATGGAGCTTCTATGAGAATCAGGATCCCAATTAACAACACCATAAGCATTCCAAATAAATGTTTGCATAATAGGACAAATCTCACGAGAAAATAAAATAAGAAGATGAATAAAATGTATAGCAGAAATGAGTGAATAAAGCGAACGACAGAGCTTACAGAAACCGGAGAAGCTTAGGTAGGATGGCGATGATAGGAGAGACTGAAAAGTGAAGCGCCACTGTGCAAATCCTTGCAATGAAGTGGTATTGAGAGAACAAAAATGAACCCTAACGTAATCTAAGAATCTACGAAGCACACGTAGGAACATGAAAAGCTCTTAAGTATTTTCAATGTGGAAGTAAGAAGAAGAAAGTGAGAGGAGTGAACGAAAAATCCAAAACAACTTTAAATTGCGGGCTTCGTCAGAGTGGATGGCGGAGTCAAAGGGAGAAGCTATGGTGCTTCCTCGGAGGAGCATGCGGCAGTGCTGTTGCCGGCGGCGTAGTGTGGAGGAGCGTTGGTTTGGGTGGCTGTCGGTTGCTAGGGATTTGAAAACGATTTGTGAGTTAGGGGCGAGGAGAGATCGCTCGCGTGAAATCGTGAAAGAAAACCGCTTGCGATTTTTCTTTTTTTCAATTAATGCTTCGCTATTCTCGGCGGTTGCACTTCACGACCACCGCTGCAAAATGCAAACCGCAGCAATTAGATATACGAACCGTTACGGGATGCAGTCGTTCACGAAACCGTTGTTGTCACTTTGCACAATTAGCATATTCCCACCCCCCCCCCCCCCCCCCCTCACACANCTTCAAGAACATATGTTATAAGTGCTAAATCAAAGAGATCACAATCACATAAAATATTTCACTGTACCTACTTTTCTTTTGTAATCTAAGCACATGGTTTATGGGGCCAAGAGAAGTACACTGCACACACATGAAGCTAAAGCTAACAAAATGACCACATCAATAATTAAAAAAAGGAAAAAATAAAAAACAAAAGGATAAGTTCACGTGTTACTACAAAATATATCATTGCGTTATGGGGGGGGTCTATTTTCGTACTTGTATAGTAAGGACTAAGAAGTATAAATTTTTTGAAGGAAAAAAATATATTTTAAGGTAAAACTTATATTTTTAGTATTAAAATTGTCACGTTTATATTATTTATTATTCTTTATATTTAAAAATAATAGTTGTATAAAATAAAAATTTAATTGCTATGTATAAAGTCTTTTTTTTTTTTACACTTTCATTCTATTAAATTTGTACTCAATAGGCATGCTTCCTATGAAAATATATCAATACAAAACATTTTACTTATAGGGCTACTTCTCTTTGAAGAAATAAGAAACTAAAAAAGGATTAAAGTGAGTTGTGTTTAAAAGTTAGATGTTGAAGTAGACGGTCATACACATGGTCGGTTAGAGTGTTAATTGTTCATTTTTTTTAAACTAATAATCTTAAATTTGAGTCTTAAATATAAAAAATAATGTTAGAAGATTCATGCTCCCAATGAAATCTTGAACATGATTGACTTCGAGAAATAATATTAACAATTTTTTTCCCCCTCATAAAAAGCTATTTGTAAATAAGCTAACATGATGTTTGTGAATGAATTGGAAAAAAAAATTAAGCTGTTTTTTACTTAAAAAAATCAGTTTTTTTTTTAAGAAAAAAATCTGAAGCAACATTGTGAACATTATGCAAGAAAGCTCTTTGCTTTTTTGGATTAAAAAAATATTTATTTCATGTTTTACTAAATTAATCTTAATTATCAAATATTATATAATATAAATATTTATTTTATATTTTTTTAGTAATTTATCATAAAAAATGATTTTTTTTACCATCTAAATAAAATAGATTACATTAAAAAATATTTAAACATAAATTAATTATCATATAATTATTATATATATAAAAAATAATTATTAAAATAAAATAAATTTAATTTTATAAACTTTTTAAACACACGTACACTTTTTTAATAGTCTAAATAACATTTTTTCTTAATTCCAAAATGTTTTGTTTCCGGCTCAAAACATGTCTCCGATTTCATTATTTATGTCTCTCTCTCATGGCAGAAAAAAAAAATCATTTTACCTTTTATTTATTTCATATAATTGTTTTTTAAGAGATTGGAACTGTTTTAATTTTTAAGAAATAAAACTCATTTTAAGGAAAAAAAAAAAAAAAGAAGAAGAAGATTACCAAAATAAAGACGTTACTCGGTGGTCGTTTCGTTTGTGCTCTCTCATCGTCTGAACACAGAAGTGCAGAGAGGATGCAGCAGCGACTCTGTCAGTGGTTACTTGTTCGGAGCAACCAGAAAACTCGGCGGTGCTGGTGGCGGCAGCAGCAGCAGCAGCAGCTCCGTTTGTTCTCCAGAATAGCTCGAAGCAACGAATTGGAAGATGGCACAGATGTTCCTCAAATGCCACACTTCGCTCACACCCCTGCACCTTACGAAGGGCCCTCAGCATCTGATCTCATCAAGAGGCGCAAAGAGTACCTCCCCACATGCCTTGGTCCCCATTACACCAACCCTGTAATCATTGCCTTTTCATTTGGTTCTACATTGCATCGACTGTTCTTTCCGTAAAATGATTGCCTTTTTGGGGGGTAATTTACCCTTTGTTTCTTTCTGTTACATGGTTGGTGGCAGTTAAATCTGGTGGAGGGTAAAATGCAGTACGTGTATGACGAAAATGGCCGAAGATACCTTGATGCATTTGGTGGAATTGCCACCGTTTCGTGCGGCCATTGCCACCCTGATGTGGTTGAAGCTACTGTTAAGCAGATTGGGCTCTTGCAGCATACCACTGTCCTCCATTTGAACCATGCTGTTGTTGATTTTGCTGAGGCTCTCGCTGCTAAGTTTCCCGGGGAGCTCAAGGTTTATTTTTATTTTTTTTTTTTCCTTTTCGTACTTTTTTGTTTGTTTCTTTTGTCCGGTTTAATGATTCTAGGTGTTCGTGGTTTTATATTGTGTTGGAAATTCGAGTGTTAGTGGTGAAGTCTTATAGTGGTTTTTTTTTTGTGCGGTTTAATGATTATAGGCTTATTGATTTACGGTTTTGGATCAAAGACGTAACATTAGTACTGATGTCAAGGATTCGGGCTCCCCTAATAGCTATTACATATTGATGAAGAAATTTTCACCTTTTTTAGGTTGTGTTCTTCACAAATTCTGGGACAGAAGCCAATGAGCTGGCTTTGATGATTGCCAGGCTCTACTCTGGCTGCCATGACATAATCTCCATCAGAAATGGTTACCACGGGAATGCAACCTCGTCGATGGGTGCCACTGCTCAATTTTTTCACAAGTTTAATGTTGTACAGGTGCCATTTTTTCACAACTGAATGATGGTTCTCTCTTTTTGAACCAGTTCTTGTTATAGTCTATTATCGTATCAATTAAAGCTACAAATTGATTGTCGCTTCGTCTATGTCTTTAGACTGGAATTCACCATGTCCTTAATCCAGACCCCTATAGAGGTGTATTTGGTTCGGATGGATTAAAATACGCAAATGATGTTCAAGATGTAATTGATTATGGAACTTTTGGTCATGTAGCCGGGTTCATTGCCGAGGCCATTCAGGTAATGCTATCATTTATCAGTTAAAAAAAGAAAAAGAAAAAAGAAAATAACAATCGCACTTTTTCTCTCACAATGGCATTCATATTAGTAAATGGAAGGTTTATGCTTGACAGGGAGTGGGTGGAGTGATTGAATTGGCTCCTGGTTACTTGCCTGCAGTTCATAGCATCGTAAAAAAGGCCGGAGGTCTCTTTATAGCAGACGAGGTCCAGACAGGGTTTGGTCGAACTGGTAGTCACTTTTGGGGCTTTGAGGCGCATGGAATTGTCCCTGATATTGTAACTCTGGCTAAGGTAGCACTTCTTTAGTCCTAAGTGGCATTGGTGATTGTTTACAATGGCCTTTCAGTTTCAGGTGTCTCAATGGTTTCAAATTCTTGCGTGGTCTTGGAGCCCCATGTTGGATATGCTCTGAACCACGCAATGAATGATATGGTAGCTATAAGTTGTGGTTCCTCCACCTTGGGAAGCTAAAATGTCATTTATTGTGTGGTTTGAAGCATATCCAGCATAGCGCTTCAGTACTACACGAGAATTTTTCTTCAATGGGACGTCCAGTAATGACTACTCAGCATTTGCACACAGCATTCATCTTTATACAATGACTAGTACTATTTTCTATATTAGAAGCATGTATTCTGTAAGACATGTATCTACTAGTACATAGGGAAAAGATGTCTATATTATGATAATCTGCATCTTATGCCTGAATATTGGCTATGGTAGGTAGGTATATGTCCATCAATTTGTTGTGGGATACAAAAAAGTGCTAATTTCTTAAGTTGATAGAGGAAACCTTGAATTTTTCTGCTAGAGATCATAAAGAAAATTGTCAATGGCTGAAGGTCTGGTCTTTTCTCTCTATTTTTGGTCTAAACATTGCATGATACAGATAGCTATTATATTACCTTAGTTATGCACTAAACAACTGTTGAGCCATCCTTAAATTACAGAATGTAGAATGAAGTGCTAGCAAATGTGAATCACTGAACTAATGACACTGTTTGGAGCACATGCCCATTGTCAAAACATTATTTGAAATAATGGCATCTCATATCAGGGAATTGGTAATGGTGCACCTATTGGTGCAGTGGTTACAACTCCTGAGATTGCGAAGGTCTTGACGTACCGTTATTACTTTAGCACATTCGGGGGAAATCCTGTTTGTACTGCTGCAGGGTTAGCGGTTTTGAGAGTAATCGAGAAGGATAAGCTTCAGCAAAATGCTTTCGACATTGGATTGTACTTAAAAGAGCGCCTTAGTTCGCTATTGGACAAGCATGAAAGTAAGATCCTTTACTTCTTCAATTTCTGGTTTGCTTTGATGGTTTAACATTTTTCTTTTGCTCTCAGTAATTGGGGATGTGAGGGGGAGAGGAATGATGCTTGGAGTTGAACTCGTGAAAGATCGTCAGTTGAAAACTCCGGCTAAAGCCGAAATGCTGCAGATCATGGAACAGATGAAAGGTGTATTTCGTAGTCCGAATCTGTTACACATACTAATATACACAAAAGGAGTATATATGATTTGTGTCTCTGGTCCAAACTTTTTTGTTAATGTTTAAGCTTACAAGTTACAATTATATTTTTCAGATATGGGTATTCTAGTTGGGAAAAGTGGCTTTCATGGAAATGTTTTAAGGATTACACCCCCCCTATGCTTCACTAAGGAAGATGCAGGTTTATTGTCATTATTTTTATCACCCTTTTTTTTTTCTCCTTTCTCTTCCTAGCACTCATTTTTTTCTCTTGCTAATTCAGACTATTTTATCCATCATTGTAGATTTTCTTGTAGATGTGATGGACTACACTATGTCGAAGATGTGAAGCCAATGCAGTATGCAATAATCTTGGATGAAGAACATGTTCTAACTTTGATGCTATTATTGTAGAGCTTTTGGTTGAAATGATTAGCACCTTTGAATAATGAATAAAGCATGTTCTATATCTGGTTTCACATTATTTTGATCGAAATTACAGCTCGTTGTACTCCACCTAATCTGTCTCGAACTCGCAACTTTAAGAAGAATATGTGTCAAACCACTTGAATTGGCCAAGCGTTGATTTTAATTTTCCTTTATTTCCCTTCTCGGTATTGATGAGTGAGAGTAATATACTTATACACAGTATCCTAAAATTAAGAGCATGTAAGCCATTTTGCCAAATACTTTATGACACAGTCTGTTTACTCCTAGGCCTTAAATCAAGAATTTAGCTTGGACTAAGATTTAAACATAAGTGTTCAATCAAGATTATTCTGGAAAAATATCCATAAACAGGATCAAATGCCAGATCTAAGAAAATGGGATGAGTGCTATAGTTTTATTAAACTGAAATACTGAATGGCTGGCTCAATACCAATTTATTGTGACAAAACCACTTAAGGCTAAGATGCCCCTTTCCCCTACTCATTTAACATTCATAAAACACATTTAATTAGGAGTTGTGTTAATTTTTTGGTTTATTGCTAATTCATGTTCCAAACATATATTTAATAATTGTACTAATTAATATTAAGCACAAGTAAAATTAAATTAAATATTCTAGTTTTAATAAATTTTAAATAACATTAACTTATTGAATTAAATGTGTTAAAATTTGAAAGGAAGATTTTAATGTCAAAGAGATTTTAATTTGATCAGGATTGTCTCGAATAGAGAATATTTATGGTCTTGACCAAAAATTAGTAATTATAATAAGTTTTTGGTGTAGACCACATTTATCCTCTCATTAAAGATAATTCTATTTGAGTCGAGCAAGATTTCTTGAGTGGCAAAGTTCTCATAATAATTATAATAACTACTATTAAATACAAAAATTAACTATTTCTAATTCAATAAATTTCAAAATATCAATAATATGAATAAAAATATTAGTTAAAATCATTTAACTATTTGTCAAAGAATAAAGATCATTTGTTTATATAAAAAAAAATAATAATAAAGACCAATTTGATTTCTTCAAACCAAAAAAAAAAAAATGAAAGCAAACATTGTCTCAGGTAAAAAAAGCTAAAACCATAGGTTAAACCGTATCTTCATCCAAAATGCCCTTTTTCTCATTGTAACACCCTAGCTAACTGCATACTCTCAAGTAGTACGCAATACTCACTAGGTTGTTATTCACTTGGTGGGAATACTCATAGTCCCTCATTACTTTTTCGAAAATACTAAATTAAGGAAAATATGAACCAATTTAAAACTTTGCTACTGAGTGCGTAATTACGAAATATGAGCCATGTGTGAATCAAAGTATATAAGACAAACGATAGAGCTTGCGGCTTACAACCAATAGTCATTCCTAGCATAAATATTTACATAAGCAAGTACCTGGTCCTTCACAGATAAGTACAATCAATCATATAATATTATAATAAAGTACATATACAGGTTATAATCATCCATATACATCATAAAAGTTCAACTAGTGCATAACTGGCCCAACATGTCTTCATAGCCTTGAAGATCTGTCTGTCCGTCATCGATGGCTTGTACTCCGTTCTTTCTTTTGATCCTCTGGTTACTTCTCATAGCTCGCATATGCCCCTGGAAGCATAAGTGAGTGGGGGTGAGAACATTCGTCCTCAGTGGTTTACCTTGGCGTTGGGGGATTCCTTTTTAACTCACTTACCAACCAGGCCGCTCAGGTGTTTCTAAGTGAACATGCATACTAACATCCTACTGATTATTATATGGCCTAAGGTCCTGAACGGCTTTATCTACTTTACTAGGTGACTGGGGAACTAGTCTTTCTTATCTAAGTTCTCGTGCTTGTTAACTTTTCTTGCGTACATACATAGTCGTCTCGAGCGTTCTCTTGACGGGATTTACTTCATACACATGCTCATATACATTATCATATACTTATACATTACATACTCATTCACCATACCATTTCATATTCATTCATTTCATACTTTATGCATGCTAACTTTGAGACTCTCTCATGCGTGCCAGCTAATTAATGGACCGAGACGCATCTTGCTTTCCATGCTCTCAGCTAACTAATGGACTGAGGCTGCGTCGGCTCCCAGCTAACTAATGGACCAGGGCTGCGCCGAGTCTTTCCTACTCATGTAAATGCGGCCAAACATCTACAACCTGCTTCTGTCCTCTGATTAATGTCGAGTAGGCAGCGCTATAACTTGAGTGGTTGCGAACCACAGCGGATAACTAATGTTCCGTCTCCGATCATCAATAGAGATAACCGTCCACCTAGTGGGAGGGCGAGGGGTTGACCCTATAACACAACCAAGTGGAGACCCATACATCATCATCATCATATCATTATCATTTCTTAAGTGTGACGTCACCCTTTCTCATTCATCTTTTCTTTCTTTTTTTCTTTCTTTCTTTCTTTTCCTTCCTTCATTAACCAATCCACCCCTTTGTGGGGACTAGTGAGGGGCATTTCCGCCAAGAGAGATGCTTCCTATCATATAGCTACATACTTGTTCCCTAAGGTTCAATTATGCTCTTTAAACTTTACGTGATTAACCTCTAATTCTCATGATGCATGATAGCATAACCATTCCTAACATACATATTCTACATGCAATGTTCCACATACATCATCATACAAATATGTCATGCACTCATCATAAACATGCCTCATGAGAATGTTCTACATGCATCATCCTAAGCATTCCTCATGACATGCTCATCATACATCATCATAACATAACTCATTCATTCATCATACACATACTTGTAACCACTCAACAACTTCGGGAAACTCCGCGGAAACCCACTCAACACCCCCTCCTGGTGCCCACTCAGCACTCTTCACGTAACCCTCTCAGCACTCCAGGGGTCCTCCGCGGAACCCATTCAGCACCACTACTGGTGCCCACTCAGCACTCTTCACGTAACCCTCTCAGCACTCCAGGGATCCTCCGCGGAACCTATTCAGCACCACTATTGGCGCCCACTCAGCACTCTTCACGGAAACCCTCTCAGCACTCCAAGGGTCCTCCGCAGAACCCATTCAGCACCATCCTAGGTATCCGCTCATCAACTTTCTAAACTCCTCTTAGTCACTCTCCGCGGAACCACTCAGCACCATCCCAGGTGCCCGCTCATCAACTTTCTAGACTCCTCCTAGTCACTCTCCGCGGAACCACTCAGCACCATCCCAGGTGCCCGCTCATCAACCCGCTCATCAACTTTCTAGACTCCTCTCAGTCACTCTCCGCGGAACCACTCAGCACCATCCCAGGTGCCCGCTCATCAACTTTTTAGACTCCTCTCAGTCACTCTCCGCATAACCACTCGGCACTTACTTCTTTACTTATTTTCTCTCATTTTCTCACATTCATCCCAAGTTCAAACACCGCATATTCCAACACTCATATTCCTATATAGTCCAGGTCACAGGACCCTTCAGAATCATCTCGTAAGTCCTAGTATAGCATTTCTAACATAATTTATCATAAGACATACAAGCACATAAACACATACAAGCAAACATAAGCCACCAAGGGGTGACCAAGCCAAGTTTACCCACCTGTAGAAAAAACCTGGTGGTGGTGAGGGAAGATTGGAGTGAAGTCCCACTACCTTGATGTTTCCAACGCTTGGCGTCACCTTTCTCCAAGATGAAGAACTTTGAACAAGGTGGAGGGTGAAGAGGTTGTTCCTCTTGATTTTGGAAGGAAGAAAACGAAACCAAGATGAGGAGACTTTGGGGGCTGTGCTTCGGTTCTTGGGAGGTGGAAGAGGGTGGCAAGAATGCTTGTCTTCTTGAAGGCTAAGTGGTGTTCTTGAAGCTTGGCTTGGTGTGTGTTTATGGAGAATGTGGAAGATGAACTTTCTCTTGTAAATTTGGGGGAGGGAACTCGGTTTGGGTGGCTGAATGGTGAGGGGAATTAGTTGAATTTTAGGATTTAATAAAATGTGATGAATAGTAGAAGGTATGGGTGTAGGTATGGCTATGTGTAAGAAAGGTAAGGTGATGTGAGTTTTGGAAGCATGATTTAAGGGATGGGACAAAAATCCCCATCAGACTGTGCAGCCCTCCCTCTCCTAGTTCAGCTGCTGAAATTTCATGTTTTCTCGGTTCCGGTTCACTCGTGTTTTATCGCTCGCAGTCTCGGTGCGTCGCGCACGGTTGTCCGAAAAATATTCCGTTTATACCGTCGCGACCCTCTAATTTCCCCCTACACGGGAATATTATTGCTTTAAGGCATTTGTGAATTTTTTATCCGCAGATATATTCTTCACAGATACCTTTGGCACACCGTTAAGCGTCGGTGACAGCTTGCATTTTTGCGGTCGCCTAGTCCTCCTAACGAGGTTGTGGGACCAATCCAAGGTATTTGAAACTTTTCCCTGGTACCGGTTGGGTTTCCAGGGACTTGGAACTCTCTGCTCAATTCTACAGACTAAACGGAGCCATTTTAGTGTCTGTAGAATCATCCAAAAGTGAACAGAATTCCGTCTGGCGAACGTTTTAGGTTTTCTATCCAATTCTAAAGGTCAAGGGGAATCCTTTGAGTGTCAGCAGAATTTTGAGAAACTAAATAGAATAATTTCTACAGACACTTGTGTCCTTCGAGCTTTAGGCTTCTACTTCCCTGACGTCTCCAGCGTTGCCACCATTTTCGGGCATCCTTTCTTATCTCTAAGCTCTCTGGTATTTTATACTCCTTTTATCCCTTCTAGATTCTCCCTTTTCACCTTAATATCTTAGGGTTACCATCCTGACCTCGATCGTTTCTGATTCCATATTCTCTTCTCTTCCCTCATACACTTAACACCTCTTTCTTCTCCAGCTCAATACACTTTTCTTTATTCTCCAGAGCCCAACCTTTCACACTTCCCTAGGTGAAACCTAAATTGGATTATGCAGCCGCACTCGGACTTGATCTCGTCACCCTTGATTATTATTCCACCTTCCTAGATTATGCTCATACCTCCAACCTTAGTTGTTTTTTTACCTACGTCCTTAACCCCGTTTATATGATGTATACATGTCCTCTTTAAACTTATTTATTCCACTTCCTTGCTCACTCGACCCTCATACACTCCTCTCTTTACTGCCTTATATTTCTACATCTGCTCAATAAGCCTTATGCCTCTCCTTCGAGATTCCAAAGCCTAACCTTCCTAAATCTGGCACTTGTCCACCCTAACCACATAGTCACAGGAGTCCCGGTGCTTGACGGACACCTGTAGTTCTAAAAGCGTTCGCACCCGAACTTATTATGCGAAATCTTTGCTAAGGGAAAACTGGGATGTTACACTCATCACCTTTCCAAACACACGCCGCACCCATTTTACATAATAAAGACAGACATTTTATGACGCTTGGTATGAGAAAATTTATTTAAATTATTTTTTAAATTATTTTGTAATTTATATTAATTTGTTTAGTGCGATATAATTGTTACTAATTTGGATTATCTAATTTATTTTTATGGGAGATGTTTATGTGAATTATCACCTCTAGTAATCCTAAATAATAATAATGATAATAATAATACAAATAATAATAAAATTAAATATAATATTAATAATTATAAAAATAATAATGAAAATAATAATAATAATAAGAAAAGTAATAATAGTAATAAAAATAATAATCAATAATTATAATTATAAAAATAATAATAATTATTATTATAAAATAATAATGAAAATAAAAATATTAATAGTAAAATATTAGTAGTAATAATAATAATAATAATTTATATTACCTCATAATCTTTTTTATATACTATACAAGGTAATATAAATTTCAGTTACATGACATGTGCATACCAGACACAACAATATAACATTATCAACAATTTAACAAGTGATAATCTTTTTAAAATATAATCTAAATTACCACTTTTAGAGACAATGTACCAAACACTTCCTAAGTTTTCAATTTCATCCCATAATTATTTATATTCATTTTCATTTGACATATATAAGTATAACGGTAGGTAGCCAACAGTTTCAGTAAAAAAAAATAAAAATTAGTACCCTAAAAACCTTCCAACACTTATGGAGGCTGGAGCTGACTCGAGACAACCCCACCTCTCTCATTCTCATTAAGCAAGGAACTGAAGCTGTAAGTGTGTGATTATTCCCTTGATATCTAGAAGCAATTTACGTTTACCTTTTTTCTTAAATTTTCAAAATTTTATTTTACGAATGCTCCATGGATTTTGTAGAAGCAATTGATTCTTATCCTTATTTGTAAAGTTTCAATCTTTTCATGTTCTATTTGGGTGCTCTCAACTAGTAACTGTAACTGTAACTGTAATCACTCCATGGATTTTGTAGAGGCAATTGATTCTTTCCCTTTATGTAAAGTTTCTATCTTTTCCCCTAGTTGGATAATGTTGTATTGATAATTTTGCATCATACTCAATTTGTCGGTGTCTTCTTATTCCTTTTTGGTTTTTTCACTTTGTTTTGCATATTTAGAGGAAATTGGACCTGCAATACTTAAAAATCCTTGTGCCCATTTTGTTGTTTTTTTCCCCCTCCTTTTATAGAGTTTTTGAGTCTTCTCTTGTGGGAAGGAGGTCTGTTATCAAGGAACGCTTCTCAAAGAAGTACAGGCATCCAACTTTGGATTCTAAATTGACACAAGCGCTCAAATGCTGTCAGATTTACATAAAGTTACTCTTTTTTTCTTGTTTTTGAATTTTTGCTGATAAGTTCTGTATAGTTAGGAATGTTTAGTTGAATGTCTTGAATGCTTTTGTTACACTGTTCAAATGCGGGAGCAGGAGGCTAGGTGCATGACCAAAGCAAGGCGGCTTGGGGTTTGTACTCCGGCGCTGTATGCTGTGGATCATGTGTTGCACACTTTAACCTTTGAATTTGTCGACAGACCTTTGGTCAAAGATGTATTTCTTGAATTTGGGTCGCGCGGTGTCAATGAAGAGCCGCTGGACAATATTGCATCCCAAATCGGCGATGCAATTGGAAAGTTACACGACGGCGGTCTTGTTCATGGCGATTTAACAACGTCAAATATGCTGCTGAAGAATCATACCAATCAGTTGGTGAGTTTCATTCATATCTTGTTAGGTCTAGTAGCATTTATTGCTCTTGATAATGTTATGTAATATGAGAGATATTATCAACCTGTGATACAAGAAGTTGAGTTTTTGTGTAGGTTCTCATTGACTTTGGTTTGAGCTTCACTTCGACTTTACCAGAAGACAAAGCTGTTGATTTGTATGTTCTGGAAAGAGCGTTTATTTCAATGCATTCTTCATGTGGGAATGTGGTAAATCCAACTTATTTTTCCCTTAGTCCTAACTGTTGTGTTATAAAATATTGTGTTTGAACTTGAGTACACCCTACAAAACTAGTGGTAAAACTTGACATGAAAAAATGAGTGAATGCTCTCTTTCGTTCTTAAAATTGCATGAGTCACTTCAATCCATTGAATTAAGAAATCATTTTTTAGTGCATGAAATTGCAAAATGTGAGTCTAGTTAGTCCTTGAAATACAAATGAATCCAATTTGACCCTTCAAGTTTAAACTGAGTCAAATTAGTTCATAAAAATAACAACATTGCTTCAAGTTTGAAGGACTAATTTGATTTAATGAAAGTGTATTTCAGTGACTGATCTGATTTGATTAAGTGTATTTGAGATACTGTAACGGGCCTAAGTAAATAAAGGCCCAAATAGGAATTGATTCAACTAGTGGAGGCCAAAATTAGTATAAATAGGGGGAGAAGGGTATTACATTGGGTATGGAAAATTTGCATTTGGTTTGATCCTACCTCTCTCTAGGATTTCTTCTCTCTAGTCATCTCCTTCCTAAGGAGGTTTTCCATCAATATCCATTTCCTTTGTAACTCAAATGCATAAAATTACATAAAAACACCAAAAATATTCCATTACTCTCCATGATTCAGTTTACATTTTCACCTCATTACAAATGGTGCTTTCATTGAACACCATGCCGACGGTTACCGCTTCCCATGGTGGTTCGGAGAGCTCAAGCCACGTTTCGTTGTGTGCCGATCTGCCGGTGTTCGATGGTGAGCACGGCTACTGGTGGATCCTTTGTGCATCGAAGTTGTGGAACGCCAAAGGAACGCTGGAGTTGCAGCGGTTGCTGGAGGTTGAAGAAGGATTGTCCGACCGCGACCTGATTTGGTTTCGGCTATGGCGTCGGCAAAATCTGTCGGCCAATTGGCAGACCTTCGAGGTAACATTCCTGTACCGTTACCAGCCAGATTTTAGATCAATTTTGCCAAAAATTGCTCAAACTGAAGTTTCAGAGTGGGAAATTAATTGGAAAGAAACGATAGAAAAATTGAGAGCAGAATTACAGAACCAATCAGCAGCAAAAACTCCAAAAAATAGCAATCAAGAGGCATCAATCAATTCAATAACAACAGCTCAAGAATTTGAAAATTCAAACATAGAAATCCAACGCCAGATGCAGAAATCGATCATGGTAGATGAAGAAACAAAAGCAAATCCAACAACAACAAACAAAGAGTCTCAGCAGCTAGAAGAAAACCAACCTGATCTGGATGAAGAACGGTTGATTCCTCCGCCTAAGCCACCAGACCACAAGGCGGTGGAAGGTGTAACACCGTCGCCAACATCGTTGTTGATGATTGAGAACCCAGAGGCAGTGCAGATCTCAACCGTGACGTCATCGTCAACAATCAAAGGCCTTCGTTGCGACGCCAAACAACTCCGCCAGACAGGGAACGCGGTCCTTCTTCAGGCGGTCCAAAGAGCGGCGACGACAACGCCGTCGGAATCGCAAATAGCAGCTGCAGATGTGGTGGCCCAAACGGTGTCACAGACTCTGGAGGCATGGAAGCACAGGTCGGGGACGCGAACGATGGCACTCATTGGTTAGCGAGGGTCTTCTGGCCACAACAGCATCGGTGGCAACAAGAAAGAGAAAGGCGAGGAAACAAGAGCGCGATGGCGCCAACACGAGCACGACGGCGACCACCAGGAGAGAAGAGCGAGATCATATCGGCACCAACACGAGCGCGACGGCGACCGGCAAAGAAGCCCGTGTGCTGGTGGCTGCAGTGGCGACGTTGGTCTTGTTGGGCAGGGAAGCACTCATGGCCATGAGAGTAATGGCGCAGGCAGAAGCTTTTAGAGAGCATGAATGGGAGAAGAAGGAAGAAATTAGTGTTGCCAATGGTCTTTTGGGTCAAGCACATTCAATGTTGGTGCACGTGGGCCAAGCCCATTCCGAATTTTTTGACCCTGATGGTTGTAGGGGTTACATGTGGGCTGCTGCCAATAGGGAAATTTTTATGAAATTTCCATAATTTGGCCCAATTGATAAAGATAATTTTAGCAAGTTACAATTTAGGCAATGAGATCCTGGGAGAAATAATTTTTGGACCTTGAGGACAAAGTCCATTTTTACAGAGGGGGGTATTGTAACGGGCCTAAGTAAATAAAGGCCCAAATAGGAATTGATTCAACTAGTGGAGGCCAAAATTAGTATACATAGGGGGAGAAGGGTATTACATTGGGTATGGAAAATTTGCATTTGGTTTGATCCTACCTCTCTCTAGGATTTCTTCTCTCTAGTCATCTCCTTCCTAAGGAGGTTTTCCATCACTATCCATTTCTTTTGTAACTCAAATGCAGAAAATTACATAAAAACACCAAAAATATTCCATTACTCTCCATAATTCAGTTTACACAATTTCACCTTATTACAGATACTTTCTTGATTCATTTGTATTTTAAGAACTAACTTCACCTACATTTTGCTCTCAATTTTATGGACCAAAATGATTCACGCGGGTTGGTTTAGGGACTAAAGTGAATATTTCAATCATGAAAAAACCTTCAAATACTTGAATCTTTCATAGGGTACGTGTGCCTCCTTAAAGTTTTCATATAAATTAAACTAATGTACCAAGTTTAAAATCTTGCATAATCCCATCCTCAAGTTTAAAAGACTATAGTAACTGACCAATATTCACCAAAGGAGTGCATAACTTTTTCTAATGCATGTTTTCTACTATTAACAATCAGAGTTCATAGCTCCGCATGCTGCTGTAGTGCTCGCTTTCAAAACTTGTTTGGTGTGATGAAATTTTAGAATTATAAAGTTTGTGCTCGAAAGTTTTTGGAAAAACTTCAGGGCATAACCATTTGCCATTCTCGCTTTAGTCAATTTTCTAAATCAGAAATCTTAAATAGGGTAAGCTTTTAATCGCACAAATGAAGTAATCAATTGACTGTCTCAGATGCTGAAACTAATTTAACAAGACCATCTTTTAATATTGATTGTTGAAACTAATTTATCTATAAATGCTGAAAGTCTGAAACTAATTTACCAAGTTCTAATGATAAAGGCTGAAGACCAAATTAGTATTGATTGTTGAAATTTGTCTGGGGCAGATGGATCGGATACTTGCCGCGTAGCGGAAGTCATCGGAGCAGTGGTCATTCACACTGAACAAGCTGGCACAAGGTATAGCCTTCTATCCCGTACTTGTTCAACATTAAGATATTTGCTTTAAGAAGCTATGCTTACTTCCCTGCATTTTCTTGACTTGTAGTACGACAAAGAGGACGAAAGAGGACCATGGTAGGATGATTCTTCCTCAATTTTTCATTTCTTTATTGAGGTAAAGGAAATAGAGATGTAGACCAATGAATATTAGTAATGTAATTTATATTCTCCTTCTCTCCCTTATTTGCACATTTGTAATATGCACATCTCATGCAGTTTGGAAACATTCACTTATTGTTGAGTGAACCATCAATTGAATGTGAGTGCAAGACATAGGGTCATGAGCAAGTGTGACTCTTTGTTATTGTTATTATAGTTTACTTAACTCTAAACAATCTGGTAAATCTACTATGGAGGTTGAACTCTTGGATCGTTAGTTTTTTTTTTTCCTTTCCTTAATTCAGAATAAGTGCGGAATCACTTGAACCAACGAAGCGTTGATCAAGTGCAACTGTTTATTTATAAGATGAAGTAGCATTTGAATATCACAGGGAAGGAACCCCAATTCTATACTTGTTCTTACTTTTTCTAGTTGGTAGATTGAAACTCAATCAACATTATTGGTAAGACTAATGATATTCAACTTACATGTACTGCTGGTCATGACATGGTCACCTCAATCTACAATCTAGTATAAGATGGGTGATGTACATTAAAGTATTGTGCACTTAACATTATGCTACGGGCAGTTTCCCCTATTTCTAGGCCTAATGTTGACTTGTTAGAACTTGCCCAAACTCATGTGATGCATAGACTAAGTTTGTAAATGCTAAAAGCATGGGCAAGCTTAACAACCTAATACTCACCAGGGTGGAATGTTTAGCCTCAGTCTAGAAAATTACTAGTTAGCTATGGACCATGATAATTTCAACTTAGATATTATTCTATAAACGGAAAAAGAAATGGGCCTTTTCACTTTTATCATTGTTTAATTAATGTCTAGATTGTGAGGTTTAGAAAAGTAAATCAAAGAAGATTGTAGTTTCTATTCTCCTCTCTTTACTTTTCTTTTCTTTCCAAATAAATATTCTGTCTCCTTTTGGCTTTTGCCACATTTTCTCTAAAATGTTTCCTGATTAAGCTGTGTTAAGCTGCTGTGCTTGCATATCGCCTCTCAAATTTTAAAGCAAATGGGCAATTAATCCATATAATGGTTCTTCATTTATTTATTCACAATGAAGAGATGCCCTTCTGAATGATTAGGTGATTACATTTTCACAAGGTTCTAGTCATTCATAAGGGTCCATTTCTATCGTCTAGTCAGATTTTTGAGACCCCTAAGATCTTTCTAAGTAGAGGTATATTATTCCTGCTTATTGTATATGGGACACCGTATGTGACCCCTTCATGACTATACAAATATTTCTTGACAAAGACAAATAAACTGAAACTTATGGTTCATAAGCGAAAATTATAGTTTAGATCCTAGTTATAAAATTCGGACCGAATCGACTGATCTTATTGGTGAACCGGCCAAGCGACCGGTTCATTTTAGTCCCTAGGGTTCGCAGCGCCAATCATGTTAGTCCACATATTATGGAAATGCACTTGTGGTTTCTGAAGATGTCAAAACTCAATCAAATGAGTACTTGAAAATTGAAATTGTTGTTTAGACTTCTGAGATTCTAAAGAGAATCAAAAGTGCAATGACCACTCCACACCAATCTATGATTGCTGTTCCGTAACATCTCCTAGGGGGCTAAAGAGGAAGAATAAATTTTGATGGAACAAATCATCTGTTGGAGAAAGAAATAAAAGAGTATTGGAGAAGAAGAATGTGAAGTGATGGAAGATCAAAGAAAAGTTCAACAACAATTATTTGAGGTCAATTATAAATGGTCGGTTTTATGTAACTAGTTTGAGTTTAACCGCATTACTGCTAGAAATCCTTCGTTGAAGTCTTAAGCCTGTTGTCCATATTTATTAAGTTTACGAGGCTACGGCATTATTAACTTCTGATATTTTATTTGGATTAATGCTTGTTGCTTAAGACAACACATGGAAGACATGTAACTTATATATATATATATATATATATAGGTAGCATATCACATGAGAAAAATAGTTTCTCATGTGACATCCCTCCTATACGTGTATATATCTTTGTTTCAGGTCTTGTATCCTTTGAAATGGTTTCCACAATGGACATGCAAATTTCGCTTAACATGTTTCTTTTCTGATTGATTGGAATTAAGTTTGAAACAAAGGGCTAATTAAGTAGTAGGACTAATTGAGCCACCAAAGTACTTTACTGCGTTACACAAAATGTTGTTCTAATTTCTGAAAATTAGACTCATTGAGCCTCTTTCAATTAAAGGGGTGTTTTTACGTAGAAATTCTTGTTTGAATACAAGTGTAAAACATTAATTTTGTGCATACAAAATAAAAGTAAATTTCATTTTGTGGAACTTAAAATACTTGGCAGGACACACAATAAAGATGATAAAATTTATTTTTATTGTGTGTGTCCCATAATAATGTGATAGACTTGTGTTGACACAAGAATTTCTAGTATTTACAATGCTTACATTGATCATCTGTGTGAACAACCTAATAACGTGAGCAGATCTCTCTATTAGATTTCTTGTCATGTGAGGTGAAGTGTAATCTTTCACTATTAATTACTTTGTTACTTAAAACGTTTGAGTTTCACTCAATCAATTAATGATAAGAAATCACACTTATCTCTGATCGCACTATCCTAACACACACACAATAATAGTAGGACAATGGGTACCAAGAATAGGACAGAGACATGGAGACATAAAATTCTTGCATCATCTGTGCGTGAACAACCTGAGACAGTGGGACTTTGGCTACCCTATTGAAACCATTTTACCTTGGGCTGGGCATGAGTCCAGTGGAGACAACCACTATGGGTACCTATTTCCAAAAACAAAACAAAAAACAAAAAAAAGAAAAGAGAACAGCAGAAATGGAATAAATACTAAATATCAGAGGGTGGCAATTATTGCATTGACACAAGGTTCAAAGCCATAGTACTTTCTTTATAAATAAAATCGAAGACGAAGACTTGCTTTTTCTTTATTTTTGTTTATTGTTTCTTCATTGTTCAGAAACAATATTACTGATTACAAGCTGGAAACGTGATGCTGCTGGATGTTGGAGCAAGGGGTTGGAGTGTGTCAAAGCTTGTGTTGGATAATCAAGAAAATAAGGTAAGAAAATTCAGCAAAAAAATTTATACTATAGAGCTTTATATACTTGTTTCAGCAACCGTGCATATTATATTACTGCGATGCCAGGATCTGGATTGGATCCACTTGTATTGATGCCTGAAAATATCACAAATTCATTGATCTCACAGCACATGTGGCATAGTGAGTCCCATGATGTGCTGTGAGAGGAGTGAGCATCTACAACTTTTATTTAGTGTGTAGTATGAACTAAAGAAGAAGAAAAATTAGTCTGATTATCTTTTTAGTAAGTAAAGGCAATTTTCAAGCGTAATGAAAAATGTTCACCTCCTTTGTACTAGATATGAAAAGAAATTTATATTATTTCAATTATGTAATGGGACAAACAAATTAATGAAATTGTAATAAAGGTTAAGCAGGAGGATTTAGATCGTCCTCTAAAGTGACAATCTATCTATCTAATTCACTATAATTACCACATGGTATTTCCATCAATTTTGATTATTTCCAATTTTTTTCAGCTCAAAGCTGAAGCTGTAGCAGAAAGCAGAAGCACATATAGGGAGTGTGTGTGTTGTTTATAATTTCGTTTTATTGTTTACTTTTTATTACTCTTAACATTCTTTAATAAGTACAAAGGGCATCATTTGAAAATAAAATTACCACTATCTTGATATCCAAAGTTGATAGATATTTTAAAACTTTAAAATACTAAGAACTTCACAGTTAATATGAAACGAAAAGAGTACATCATAGATATATAAATAACGATTTTTCTCAAGAATGCGAAGATTTACAGTGAATTAGATGTGCAATTATTGTGTATAGGAATAAAAAGTGAAATGGGTTTAATTTTAAAGATTTTCAACCTGTTCTTGCACAACTTTCACCAACATGGATGTATTAATAAAAGTATCATATATTTATAGAAGAGAAGTGTTTATACTTACTTTATGTCAAATATTGAAGTTTAGATAGTAACACTGGAAGATCAAAATAAAGTGTGTTTCTGGTATAACTGTTAACTAATTGTATGCAGGGGAATTAAGCTGCATTTGGTAGAGGAAATTGATGGCTTCGGATGCACAACAACTTTCTCGCACTTCTTTTCCAAGAAAGTTGGTGCGCGGAGCAGTACACCAATTACGCTATCCTTGTTGCTTCCACGATTTTGTTAAAGAGCTTCAAGAACAAGAAGGCGAGTTGATCAAGAAATGGAATGATGTTGACGACTGTGTTAAAGCGTCCAAGACAGAAGTGATAAACCTTCCAGTTGTTCATGCATGGTTGAAGCGGGAATGTAACCCTCTCGTAGGCAACGTGGAGGAATTACTTAAAGAAGTAGAGACAAGAACAAACAAGAGATGTTGCTGTCCAAATTGGATTTGGAGATACCGTATGGCCAAAAAGTTAGAAAAGAAAAAAGTGGAGGTTGAAAAGTGTATTGACGAAGGTGATGGGTATATAAGAATTGAAGAGCTTGTTCCCTCTCCAGACATGCAAGATGTCTCTTCAGAAAAATCTTTGGAGTTTGATAGCAGAAAAGATGCTTTCGAGCGACTTCAAAAGGCAGTGAAAGATGTCAACATTTCCATGATTGGATTGTACGGCTTAGGCGGCTGTGGTAAAACCACAATGGCAGAGGAACTTAAGAAGACTGCCGAAGCTGAGAATCTTTTTAACGAGGTGCATCTTGTTACGATTTCTAATAATCTTACGTTAGAAGTTCGAAGCATCCAAGATAAAATAGCCAAGGCAGTACAACTTCCACTTAAAAGAGAGGAACAACGTGATAAGAGAGCCAAAGACTTGTGCACGAGGTTAAGTCTTGAACACAAGAGAATCCTTCTTATTCTCGATGATGTATGGAAAAAGCTTGATTTTGGTACCATAGGGATTCCCTATGGTGAAAATCAAACAAACTGCAAGGTTCTCATTACCACTCGATTAGAAAAAGTTTGTACAGAGATGAATTGCCAAGAAAAGATTCACTTACAAACCTTAACTGATGAAGAAGGGTGGGCTCTTTTCCAAAAGATATCTGAAGGCACCCGCAATAGCTTAAAGCATTTGGGAAGACAAATTTCAGATGAATGTAAAGGATTGCCTGTTGCTATTGCTGCTATGGCTGGCACTTTGAAAGGCAAGGCTGAAGGTGATTGGGAGACTGCGCTGCATAGATTGAGAAATAACATTCCGGTGCATATTGAAAACAATTTGCAAAATCCTTACAAATGCTTGCGGGTAAGCTACGACAATTTGGAGACTGAAGAAGCCAAGTCACTTCTCTTGTTGTGTTCTGTGTATCCCGAAGACTTTGAAATCCCAGTCGAATATTTGACCATAATTGCAATTGGGCTGGGCCTAGGTGGAGAAGTTCAATCGTTTGAAGAAAAAAGGAACAAAGTGACTGAAGCTAAGGATAAGCTCATAAGTTCTTGTTTGTTGTCAGTCGCAGATGATGACGATGGAATAGAATGCGTCAAAATGCATGACTTAGTTCGTGATGTAGCCATCTGGATTGCAAGCGAAGAGAAGAAGGCGGTCAAGTGTGTGTTGGAAAAAGACTTGAATTGGAAATGCAATTCAATACGATATCTAAGATGTAAGGAATTTCCAATTGAACTGGATTGTTCCAGTATTGAATTTTTATACATAGAAACAAGTTCTCAAGTATCAGATGAAATCTTCAAAGGAATGGGAAGGCTCAGAGTTTTGTTTCTTTTTTGGGAAGGTCGTGGGAGTAGATCACTACCGACCATGTCATTCAAATCATTGACAAACCTTCACTGTCTGGTCCTAAAATACTGGGAATTAGGTGACATCTCATTTTTTGGATATATGAAGAAACTTGACATCCTTATGTTGGATCATTGTTCATTCCTTGAATTACCTGATGTTGTAGTTACACAGCTGACAAACTTGAGATTGTTATATGTGGAAGAATGTAGCATGAAGACAAATCCTTTTGAAGTGATTGGAAGACACCCACAACTAGAAGAACTGTACTTTTATGGTAGGGGATCTGAATGGGTCCAAGAGTTCTTCAAAATGTTTATTGTCCCCAAAGCATTGCGGAGGTTTCAAATAAAATTAGGATCCAAATTTTGGTATAGTGGTGAGGAGGAATTTCTCAAAGGTTACAGAGCTTTAGTTCTTGATTGTTTTGATACATCAAATGCTGCACTTATGGAATTGGCCAAAAAAGCAGAGGTTCTGTATGTAGCAAATATTTTGGGAGGTGGGAAAAATATCATCCCTGACATATTCCAAATTGAAGGAGGAAGGGTTATGAATTACAGGTGGATTGAGCTCCATCTAAGTAAGTTTGGGGAGATGGAGTGTTTGGTTGACTGTAGTAATCATTCTGGGGAGGTTGGAATTCTCTTCTCGGAGTTGCGTATGCTAGTAATCACAAGAATGGAGAACTTGAGAGCTTTATTCCATGGTGTTCCTCCTAATGGTATTTTTCAGAAATTAGAGAAGCTATACTTTGATCATTGTCCAGTGCTGACATGTTTGTTCACACTTTCGATTGCTCGAAATCTGGTACGGTTGGAAGAATTGCAGATAGAGTGTTGTGATGGTCTGAAGCATGTATTGGCAGAAGAGGACTTAGAGGATAAGGAGGAGATAAGTAGACAAGATCACTGGTTGGTGTTCCCAAAGTTGAAAAGAATTTACATCCGAAAGTGCATGAAATTGGAATATATATTCCCAGTCACTCTTGTTGAGGGCCTTGAACAATTGCAGTCTTTGGATATTCATAATTGTTCAGAGTTAAAATATGCGTTCGAACAACGGACACGTGGGGATCATATTCAAAACGAACTCAAGATCGAGCTTCCCCTGAAAATACTATTACTTTTTGGAAACTCCAAAATGATTAGCATTTTCCCTCAATGTTGTTCTGCAGTGTGGCCATCTTTGAGTGAGTTTCATTTGGTGTCTTGCCCAGAGTTTGACATAATGTCTTTCAAGGTGGGTAAAGAGTGTGTGACACGTTATTATAATTACTACTACTTAAAAGTTTAGTCTTCTGTTGTCTTTCTTTGTCCGATATACTCATTCTTTTTTGAGCATTTCCTCTTTTGGTCTTACAGTTACAGTACGTAAGCATCGCTGAGAAGCATTTCCCCTCTTTAGATTATGCGAAGATAAGGAACAGCTCCAAAATAGAAAGCATTTTTAGCCTTGATAGACCTGACAAAATTGGACAACCTGTGAGCATACCGTTAGAACGCCTGGAATTGGAGCGTTTAGACCAGATGAAGTATATTTGTGTGGGTTTGAAAAATTCTCTCACCTTCCGAAATCTCAAGATACTAAAAATAGCGAGATGTGAAAAGTTGGTGGCGATCTTTCCTGCTTCTGTTTTGAGAAGCCTACCAGAGTTGCAGGAACTAGAGATAACAGAATGCCAAGAATTAAAGCAGATCATTGAAGAGGATGATGTGGAGAATCAGAAATTGTCCCAGCCATGCTTCCCAAAGCTATCATCACTTGTGATCGAAAAATGCGACAACTTGAAACATTTATTTTGTGTCTCCGCATCGAAGGACCTTCCCAATCTAGAGTGTCTCACCATAGAAGGAGCTAGTAAGCTGGAAGAACTGATCAGTTGTGAACAAGGGAAAGGTGATGAGATAGGAAAGGTGAAAGTTGAGTTCCCAACACTAAAAGTTCTAATGCTGGTGCACCTGTCTAACCTTTGCCAAGAGATTGAGCTGCCCACTGCAACAATTCGTGTTGTCCACGATTGTCCAAAACTCTCTTTGACTTCGTCAGTTGCCTCATGTGACGAGTTTTACAAAAAAATGAAATTGTGTAAAGGTACGCATTAATATTTCCTAATATGATTTCTCTATGATACGGTACTCTGTTACGAAGGATTTACAATTTTGACAAAGAATTACAAACTGAGTTCTTTATTTTTTTTATTTTTATTTTTTATTTTTGCCTCTAACAATGTACATGATAATGCAACTATGAAAAAAAAGAAAACTTGCAACTTCTTAATTGATCATGTAAAATTTACATCTGATATTAATATTTGAATTAAGTCCTCCACTATCAGCAATTGCCTAGCTTTGAGGCAAATCTCTCCTCACCGAACAAACACATTATAGTGTTCTACACGTTAAATTATTTTAAATTCTTAATTCAATATAAAATCACATAGACTTTTGTTTTCAGCATGCTATTCATACGAGAGCTTGTACTTTTGAAGCTTGACTAATTGAATTACGAAGAATGGTGAAGTAAAGATTACGACCACTAGGACATGTAATCACCATATGAATGTTGAGCTATTTTGTTCTATTATTCAACTATGTAAGTTGTTTTATATCTAAAGTTGAACGTTGAAGATGTATTTTTGTTATGAGTTTTACTGGCTATCGGAACCCATGATTAATATATTTTTGGAAATAGGTGTTCATTTCTCCATATTTCGGAGAATGCTGAACTTCATCTGTCAAGAAGTTATTCAGTCACCTCATGTCTTTAAATCTGGAGACATTGGGGTTGAATATCTTGAAGGGTCTACAATACAAAAGCTACTTGGAGAAGTCAATAGTACCAATGAAATTTCCAAGGTAAATAATGTGATCCAACCTACATTCTATCAAACATGAAATGAATAGTTGATGTAGAAATAAGAAACATTGAAAAGAATATTTTATAGGCAACTTGCAGAAATAAAATCCAACAAGAAACATTCAAAGGACTATTCTTAAACATCCAATATGCATATAATCAACTCCTAAACAAAGAAATGGATCCTCTCAATTAGATTTTTTGTTATGTGAGACTTATACATAACATAAGTAACAAAGACATTAATGGTGAGAGATAAGAAATTCAATTGAGGGGATCAAGTCCTGAGTAAACAACCTAAACCATCAAATTTATGAAAGATCATTTCATTTCAAAGACATGATGTCAAGTCAACCAAAACATATTCTAACTTTCTGTTTTGTGCCAGAGGATTGAGGAGGACAAAATAAAGGAAAGAGTTCGAGATGTTTCTATATCAGAGGATGCTGCGAAAGCTGCTATGTTAGCTGGCACAAAAGGTAATGGCTTGCCTGTTGTGGCGGTGACTCACTCCAAGACAGGAACTTCGCAAAACCAGGCGATGCAGAATGTTGACAATAGTATCCAAGAGGGGCCTAACTCATTGGATGAAGAAGGTGAAATATGTGTTGTTTCTTATGTCAGCATTGATGTTCATCCAGGTTAGTAGTGCTCTCTTCTAATATTTTCTCTTCCATGATTTTTGCAAGAAATTGTTTGCTAGAGAAGGATTGATTGATTATTAGAAAAATAGGAAGGACATATATGATATTATTCCATCTAATGAATACAAATTTTGGCATATTATTTTAGGCCTCATAGCATTGCAAGTATGTATATATCTCTTCCTAATTCTCCTTCAACTGTTAGAAGCTTGTGCAGATACTAGTAGCAGTTGTTCATCGATTGTAGTAGAACTAGAAGCATTTAAGCACTCCGCTGATCTAGATGATTCTCAAATTGTTCTGCTTGCCGAGGCAATAGCAGCATATCCACATCTTTGGAATGGTCTTGACAAGTTTAGCACACGCTTTAAAGCTTTGATGTTGAAAACTTTGGCGGATATGTTGTTCTTCCTTCGGAACGAAAGCGCTGCCAGTGTTACTCCTCAACGAGAAAACGAGTTCTTGAAACTATGTGATGAAGCTGAACTTGGATTTGATAAGTCATGGGTTGATGAAATGCGTCAGCGTGTTATGGTTAGTGAGCTTCGCAAGATGCATGATCAGCTAATTCAAGAACTGTGCAAGATAAAGGAGAAATTTGAGAAGAAATGTTTGGATTTTCTGTGATTTAGATCTTCTATCATGATCATGATCATGATCATTTTTATTTTTTTTTGAAAAACATATTTATGTTATCACTTGTCAAGGGACCAAGTGCCCCACCATCTTAAACAATATCTCACATTGGTTGAGAATTTATCTAAAAATGCATATGTTGGTGCAAATGGCCTATTATTTGCTCCTTTTTATTTGGTATGAAAAGTCAACATCGAGTCACAGCCATTGCATAAAATGTTATTGGCTAATGTACAGGTTTGGTTTGAATTGGAGTAGGAAAATTTGTGAGATTTGTGAAATTTATGAACTCAGTTGTATGGGGGAAGAAGAATTTGTGAGAGAGACTCGAGTCACTACTAGAAGATGTTTTTTTTACAAGATACTACTTATCTGAATTACAATGTAAAATAACTTTAATTTATCAATTAAACTCTTATAAAATTAATAAAAACATTATTATATATAACTAATTATATATTAGGTGATTCAAAAAATCATTTTTCTCACCAACACCGAAAGGCTTGCGTTAACAAGTAATAGCATATTAACAGATGCTTTTGAACCCATGCCCAAGTCCATTTTCCATTGATCATAATATCTACATATAAATATAGGCGTTACCATATTTTCCCAGGTCAGGTACATTCAACTATGATGATAAGGGAGCTACTGCTAAATCCTTTTCTTCCCTTGAACAAGATAAGGGGTTGTCGAAAGATCGGTTTTCGCTTAACAATGCAAGAGTTCTGGAGTAGAGACTTTTGAAGAGTTGGAGGTATGGTATGCTCATCAATCAATCATCATGTTCATTGTTGTTAAATTGTGGCAGCAACAGCAGATGTTGTCACGATTGCAGTTATTGAAATTGCGAATATTGCATCCTATTGGGGCAAGAAACTTGTGTGTTAGTAACCTAAGAGGGTCAGTCTACTCTCAACGCAACGGTAAGATTGTTGCATTGTGACCTAGAGGTCACGAGTTCAAACCCTATAAATAGCCTATACTTATTGGATTAAGTTTGCTTATTATATCTATTCTTCCTAGACCCGACCAAGTCCGAACCCTTTTTTTTTTTTTTTTCTAATTACCTAGAGCCTGTTGCAGCCTATTGTGGCTCTAATGCTGTTACGTTACAACCGTTTTCTTTGAGTGTGAATCCCACCACAATCACACTGCAATTGTCGTGGTGTGATGCAGTTTTGGCAGTGATCCTAACCGCAATATTGCGGCCTAGTTACTTATTTTAAGGCTTATGAATGTGTATCATGATCTTTATATGGTAAAAATTTCATTGCTGGCATTTTGGATTGAATTGGGCATTTGTTGATCCAAAGAGACTGATTTGCTTCATTACTCCACAACTAGCCTGTTGGCAGTAGTAAGCACAGGCCGCATCACTCATTCGTCATTTTGCACTCAAATACACCATTTTCAAATTTAGCTTTCTCTTTTGGCTCCTATCACACAATGTGAAATCAGGGAAGCATAGTTGCCATAATGAAGATGCCAGAGATAAAACAACACAAAAAATAAGGCTTGCCTACAAGTGTTTTTTTTTTTTTTTGGGTGCCACTGGGGTCTCCCCAATATTTTACCAGGAAAGTCTACACGCAGTTAGGCTTGCTTTCTCAATTCTTGCTTTTATCCCAACCAAGATCCTCTTCTATGCATTTTTCACTAAGCCAAGGGAACTAGCAAATTCTACCCAAATTAACTAAAAGTATAAGCCGAAGCCTTCTATCAAGGAAAAAAAAAACTCAAACTTAAAAAAAAAAAATGCCCCAAAACATCCCCCCCCCCCTCACACAACCCAAAATAATGGCAAAATATTTTATAAAATATACCACAATCACTCGTCAACCCGCTCAACTTGCCCAACAACTGAACGAATTAACTCAAGATAGGTCACCTCATTCAAAATTGCATAATTTGACTCATTCGACTTGTTGGGTTCATCAGATAGGTGGGTTCATCTAAAAAATATTACTCGAATCAGTTGACATACACCCCTACATTAAATCGTGGAGTAAATTCACATAACAAAACTATATAGAAGAAATTTTATGATCGTAAGTTAAGAGTTATGTTATGTTAACATCCACCAATTTTAGATAACCAACATTCACTATTACAAAAGTGTGCAATTCATCGCATATAGAGAAGAAATAAATGGGTGTGTTGACTATTTAAAATTATGTGTTCAAATAACATTATTATCCGTTAAATTAGGGGTGTATATCCAAACTCGCTCGACTCAAAGTTGGTTGACTCAGCTTGACTCGAAGTCAATCAAGACTTGGGTTGGAACTCGCTCAACTTGATACTTCTTCCATTGGGTGACGGTTTACTGAAATATGAAGTTAAATTGCTCGACTATTTGACAAAGACCTTTTGTTTTTAACCTAATGTTACCCAATTTAGCCTAATGCCCCCATCTTTGACAAAAATAAAATTCTACCCGAAATTAACAAAAAAAAAATCAGCTAAAGCCTCCGGTCAAGAAAAAAAAAACTCTCAAATGCTAAAATTTCAAAATTATCTTTAAATATATAAAATCTTTAATCCACAATCTTTTATTTTCATCCCAAAGTTAAAGATAAAATATTTATTTTATGTTTTTTTTTTTAATTTTTTAAAATTCAGAATTTTGGGCTTACTACGGTGGTTTTGTAAAATTTAGAAATCTCATGAAACAATTTTACATATGAAGTGAATGAGTATAATTTTACTAAATTTTGTGGAAGGTAGATGTGATGCGCCCAAATACTAATGTATATATAATTCAAAAAAAAATGAAAAGTTTAGAAACAATTTGAAAGGTTGTTGCCTCTAAAGTCTTCACTCACCCAACCTGTATCCCATGAAGCACATTCCATGTGACGGCAAGTCTTGCTTGCATTATAATCTTTCATCAAGTAGTGGCAAGTTGTTCCCAAAACAACTGCACACACCTTCTTGTGCTTGTGTAGTATTAGTAGTAGGAGATACCATCCTTCTATATTTCACACACACGCTTTGAAATTATTATGAAATGTAATTGTCAACTCCATAATTTCCCTTATGATTTCTGGGTATGAAAACTTGCTCAATATAACTTTATTGAGTGCGATCCAGGAATTATCTGATGTTATATTCATCTATTATGTCTTTGATCTCCACTTAGAGTTGTCCACTACGGAAAAGATACGTACATATTATTTATTACTAGTGCTGTGTTGAAGCTTCCCCCAGCATTGATTGACACGTTCTTCGTGAAACTTGTAAACAAGTGTGTTTTATCAATCAGTAGATGATAATAATGATAATCCCAAATGCTTTCAAGGGAACTTGTTGTGACTTGTGAACATATAAATAATTTATCTGACACTGTCACTTAAATGGAAGATAGGATTAATTACAGCAACATTCACCAAAGCTAGGCGATATTAAAAAACCAAAAAAAATACTCTCTCCTTTTTATTTTTATAGGTATCCATTTTTTTCTTTTAGACTTGTCTTTGATTTAGAACTTGTTTAAATATATAAATTAAAAAGAGTTTATCATAAAAAGAATTTCAGATAAATAACTTACGAATAAGTTATTTTGTATTTAAAAACACAATAAAAGGAATTTTTGTTTTAAGTATTTTTAAAAGTTCTTTTTGAGAAAGATATTTCAATTTCTAATAAAACGCTAATGACTTTTTTTTAATAAGTAATAAGCTGTATAGTTAAACAGGTTAAAAATTAAAAATATAACTTCTTATTTTTTTTTTAAGTTAAAAAAAAGTCAAAAATTGTGTTATCCAAATAAACCCCTTAATACATCTAGATACAATTCTATCTAAATAATCAAAGATAAACCTAAATTCTTTCTTAAAAAATTGACATTTTTATAAATTAAAAAAAGAGAAAATACCATTTAATTTGTTACACCTATACTAACCACTCCGCAGGGGCATTTAGTCTCATGCTTACTGACTACAAGAATATTTAATGTCACATTCCATCAGAATGTAAGGAATGATAGATGGTAGATGTAATATCGTTTAAGAAGTACAATGTATAAAATCACCTAACTTGAAGGTGGGTCTTCGTAATTTACCAATAAAAACATAGTCATTTCTATGCATATCATGTTGTTACATGCAAGCCACAGGCAACTTTCTCTGAATCTAACCTAACCTAACCGATAAGTTCTCAATAGTCTTAGCCAAACAAACCTTGACAAATGTTTTAGGTCTTCAATAGTCTTCATTAACATTTAGTAAGTGTTCTTGGACAAAAAATACGAAGATGGTGAAGACAGAAACATGTTAATGCAAAAGTTTTTTTCACACAAACATGTTATATCATAAAAGATATTTGATTATTAACAAAGTCTAGCACAGTTGGCAGATAGTTGGATTCCTTAAGCATTTAGTTAAGGATCAATTTCTGATGGTGTGTTTAGAGAAGGCTTTGTTGGGATTTACATGCCCATTTTGATGATCTCTAATTTTTGAAGGGAAATTAACCGCTGTCAACAACAGACACCTCACAAAAAATAAAAATAAAAAATGTTCGACTCTATTAATAATTATCTCAAAAGTTATTACTTGATGTTATACATTAGTTGATAGTAAAAAAAAATATTTTACACTAACAAAATATATATATATATATATATATATATAAAATCAAGGTGTCACTACTCAATTCCATTTCTGTCAGTGCCATCATCTTCATCCAATATTCCACTTTCTGACGTTGGGATTGCAATAATTCCAATGGGTAAGGACAAAAGTAGAGCTTCACAATCAATTCTATACAACCCAGGCTAGGGTATCTACTTTCGGCGGTGACTAATTCTATCATAATAACTTGGCTTACATAAAGTGGTCTATTACTAGTCACAAAATGTTTTTCATAGCTAGGGATTGAACTTACACCACATGTGTAAGAAACACGATAAGTTACCACTATATCACTCCTTGTGATTCGCAATTAATTTTATATATATAGACAGGAAACATACCCATATCTAATCTCACTAAATTGGCATTAATTCTCATATCCTCATATTCACTACCCAAATTCTTTTCCATGGCAAATAACAACAGGACACCCTTCTCAGTTCAAGTCAAGGATCTTGTGATCATTAAACCATCCAAACCAACACCTTCTTGCATTCTTCCTCTGTCCAGCATTGACAATAACCCTGGTTTCAACATTGTTTGTCACACCCTTTATGTATACAAACCAAATAATCTTGATGGCTCCCCAAATGACCAATTAGACCCTTCAACTGTGGTAAAAGAAGGCCTCTCAAAGGCTTTGGTTTACTATTACCCCCTTGCAGGGAAGATGATAACAAATGACGAAGGAAAACTTGTAATCAAGTGTAATAATAATGCTGATGGTGATGATGGGGTTCCATTCATGGAGGCAAGTGCTGATTGTGAACTCTCCTCTCTTCACTATCTTGAAGGGATTGATGTTCCAACAGCACAGAAATTGGTTTTTGATATTGATATTCCTTCTCAGAATGAAGTTGGTCAAAGTCAGCAACATATCTTGATTTTCAAGGTGACAAGGTTTCAATGTGGAGGTTTCACAATTGGGATGGGGCTTTCACACACTGTTTGTGATGGCTTTGGTGCATCTCAATTCTTTAGAGCCATGGCTGAACTTGCAAGTGGGAAGAGTGAGCCTTCTGTGAAGCCTGTGTGGGAGAGGGAGAGGCTAGTGGGGGAAATTTTCAAGGAATCAATCAAGTTTCCACTAGATGAAACTTCAAGGGCAGTTTCGCCATTTTGGCCAACCAATGAGATCACACATGAATGCTTTAACTTGAAGGGTGAGAGTCTATGATACACAAATACTTCAAAATCGTGATGCACCTATATTTTAGCCGTATCACATATTACTACTTGTTTAATACTTTTGCATTCATTTTTTTATATATTTTTTAAGTTTTTTTTTAGTGGATATCCATCATCTTTAAAGTTCTATTATCTAAAAATTCAAAATTGGACACTGTCAATTATCTTTTTCTAATCATATTATCAATTTTTTGTTAATATTTTATTAATATTGATCTTTTTATTGTATAAATATAGAATTTTATTAAAATACATAATATTGTAACTATATCTTATATTTTTATAAAATTATGGTATTTGTGTATAGTACCATATTCAATACTCATCGTGTCTGTGCAATGTAGGTGACAGTTTACAAAGGCTCAAGATGGAACTGATGAAGGAAAGTGGTGACAGTGTGAAGGAAAGCTTCACAACTCTTGAAACACTTGGTGCCTATGTGTGGAGGTCTAAGGCTAGGGCCATGGAATTGAGGCCTGATGGGAAAACATTGTTCTGTTTAGCAGTTGGGGTGAGGCACCTATTGGACCCACCTTTGCCAAAAGGGTATTATGGGAATGCATTTCTGGCCTCAAATGTGGTGCTAACAGTGAAGGAGCTCAATGAAATGCCACTCTCAGAGGTCGTGAAGCTCATCAAAGAATGCAAGAAGCTTCCTTCAAATGCTGAATACATCAGAAACTCACTCAACATGTTGGAGACGATGAGGAGAGGGAACATTAATGTTGGAGACACAGGTGCATCTTTGGTGTTAACAGATTGGAGGCAGTTGGGATTGTTGGAGGAAGTGGATTTTGGATGGAAGGGTTCAGTGAACATAGTACCTGTCCCATGGAACATGTTTGGGTATGTGGATTTGTGCCTTTTCTTGCCTCCTAGTAACTTGGATCCTTCAATGAAAGGAGGGGTTAGGGTCTTTGTGTCCCTCCCCAAAGCTTCTCTGCCTAAGTTTAGGGAGGAGATGGAGGCTCTTAAGGTTAAGAGAGATGAGGTTGATGGTAGCACATAGGTACAAAGAATATGCAAGGCTGAAAAAATTGTCAAATTTTATTCTTCTCTTTGTGGTCCTTTTTCCTTTAAGTTCCATCTTTTTCCAATCCGAAGATTGAGTTGCATGTACTGTGAGCTATATAGAATTAGTATCTTTGGTATTGTATTGTGCTAATTATTTGTTTTTCTTTTTTTAAACTAAATCACGAGACATCCCAGTTGCTTGTATCTTTCTAGATTTTAAAAAATTCTCTGTAATTTAGACTGACATTAGATCTCTTTGCACTTTTTCTTCATTTGATTGCATTTCTTTCCAGTTCTAATTCTTCTTCCAAAGGGACAACATCAGACTAACATAGTTTTAAGCCACTGTTCAAGATCAAGCTAAAAAGGACCACGAACACCTCTATCCGGAGCAGGGCAGATGAGCCATAGCTGCAAGCCGGTCTGCTCAACCTAGAAAGGCCATTTTATTTAACTCACTGAAATTCAAGAAAAAAATGACAGTAAATACATATCTCAATAAATTTGTTACTAATTCTAAAACTAGAAGATGCAAATTAATATACATAGTCGTACATTGCCATTTTCTTCCTGTGCGACAGAAGAAACAAAACAACTAGAATCTAATATGCAGACGCTAAAACCGAGTGGTACATTGCCTTTGATAACAATTCTTAATGCTAATTGAAAAGATTGAAGTGGATCACGCAAATAGCAATCCCACTTTATCCTATGATGAATAACTCAAGTAGTGCCTTTGACATCAATATTATTATTGATTAACACTCCGCACACATCTCACTGGTCAAAAAATAATGCATCTGTTGTCTGTCATTGCATGAAAGGAAGTAATCCCCTCATCTCTGTTCCATTTCCATTGGTCAGGAAGTAAATTTTCTTCCAGTTTTCTTCTGAGATGACTTCACGACGAATAAGCCTTTGCCTGTCATAAAATCAGAGATGAAAAACAGTTGTCAAAGCTACCTCCCATCACACTATCCTAATACACACAATGATAGTCGGACAATGGTAATCACAAGGCAATTGGGCTTAGGCTACCCAATAGAAACCATTTTACCTTGGGCTGGACATGCGTCCAAGTGGGTCGGGTTGGGTTCGGTCAACGGATCAAACCCAACTCATCCGCCATATATACAAGTTGGGTATCGGGCCCAAATTCTTAAACCCGACCTGACCCGAAACCCGATTT
>QANU01054209.1:0-12340 GCA_003254905.1 Nissolia schottii
ATAAATTATTATTTGATCGCGCACTGAAATCTAACGACGTTTTGGTGAGCGTCAACTACCCATTTGGAAATAGTAGAAGTGAAGAGGAAAATTTCCTGAGCATTTCCATGATAATCTTGCTATTTTTCTGACGTCCGGCAACATCACAGCAATGTACGAACGAAGAAGGAAAAACAAAGAAAGAAAGAACAAAGAAAGAAACGAAAAGCAGCGAAGCATAAGCTTCAGGGGAAGAAAGAAAATGAAATGAAAAATAAAGAAACAAAGAAAAGGAAGCAGCATGAAGGCGTCAGGGGGGAGGGGAAACAAAGAAAAACAAAGAAAGAAAACAAAGAAAAGAAGAAGCAGGAAGCATAATGCTTCAGGAAAGAAAAACAAAGAAAATTGAAAGAAATAAAGATGGAAAATGGCGTCGGGAGGGAGGAATATATGTGCCCCCACCGCCTGATACATATATATATATATATTATATAATTATGATTATTATATTATATATAATATTTATTACATTAGGATTATTATATGTAAATATCTACTATGGATAAACATGATCATGTCAGTCCAATTTTTATCATGCTTAATTGTGTTTTTGTTGTTCGTAGTCCCGGTACTCCGCGTACGGCTGTCCGAAAAATATTCCGGACGCACCCTTGCGATCTACTAATTTTCCTTATTAGTAGTTGAGTTCGGTGGAGGTATTCAGGGAATTATTATTTTATTAGTGTATTTTACAGTTACTTTCAGTATCCAAAAAAATTCTCGATTGGTCCAGAAATAGTTTGAAGGCTCTGAAAAATTCGCCAGTCATGAAACCTTAACTTTGACTGCTATTCTTCTGAGTTAAAGGTAATAATTTAATTTTCTCGCCTCTCTAATTAACCTATAATTATCTATTATGCTAATTATCCGTACAGTGAAAAAATAGGATGTTACATTCTATCCCCCTTACTGGAGTTTCGCCCCGAAATTCCAGCGTGGCTAAATCCTTGGGTCCTCCGCTTTCCCCCTAAGGCTTTGACCTATTGTCATTCTAACCCAATTGCTCCTGTCTACATCTTGCTCCCGTTTGTAGACTTACTCGTCTCCACTTTCAAGCTCACCAAATTCTCCTATGTCCTCCATAACCTAATCTTTCACACTTCCCTAGGTGAGACTTGAATTGCCTTTGTTGCTTACATAGTTAATCCTCTTCAACTTCCTTCAATCTTCTCAAATTTATGCTTTCACTTACATCCTTAATTGCGCTCTTCCTTAGTTTTTCCTATGTACATTTCCTTCTAAAAGACTTATTTACTTTACTTCCACACCTCACCTCATTTTTATATCCTCACATACCCTCTTCCTTTAATTTTTCCCCGTTTTCCAAACTGTTCCCTAAGCCTTTTCCACGTACAATTCCTAAACTCCGTCTCTCAAGCTTTTACTTTCCCAACAGAATATGCTTCAACACTCATACGCTCGTCTCAGTCACTTAAGTTTCTCGTCTCTTCCTATACTTCCGGACTTATTTCCATAGGGCTGGAGAAGGTTGCCCTCTGCTCTAGTTCTGCGAGACGCTTCCCTGTTAGGTCCTCTTCCTTTTGTCTCCCTTACTACTTGCCACGGTCAGGTTTCTTGCTGACCTCTCCAAAAATCTGGCACTTGTCCGCCCTCAAAATTTCCACACGTCCAAGGGTCTCCAGGTCTTAATTCATATTGCTTACTTACCTTGAATGTGATCGCCCGTAGTCCATACCTTTCTGGTCGCTCTGGCGCACATAGGATTACGATGCGCGTCTTGGAATTAACCGTGCTTCACGTATCAGTAGCAGACATCCCTTTTGGTCAGACAGTCTCCTAGGTGCCTCTTGTTGATCACTTGAACAGAACAGCTCGAACTCTGGGCATCTCCCTCCAATTACAGCCTTGACACTGTTGGTCGAGGTGAAATTGGGTCTTGGATTAAGATCGGCTCCTGTGGGTGCTCGAGTAACGGTCTAGCTTCTCCAAGGTTGCCGTATCCACTGCCACTATCATACGCCTTATTTCAGTTCCAGGAATCTCAGTTGCATAACTGCCGTAACGAGCGGTTCCAAGTGATTTGGGCCTCCCTCTACTCTACCAGGGGTCTGGTGGTGTCCCACCACGCTTTTGCTGCGCCTCGTAACCTTATGACCGCACCCTTGACTCTTTGGGTGTCAGTGTAGACAATGTCTTTAACTACCTGCTCTGCCCCCTATATCCAGCTATGGACTGCCTCTGGGTCCCTAAGTCCAGCGAATGTAAGGGTCTGCCCTTTACAACATCCGCGTACTCCTGCTCATCATTTTGCTGCAATGTTGGAGGGCTGGCTAGGGTTAGCGTGGCTTGGGGTTTTTAGCTAGTCGGGTTTCTAGTTGTGACGAACCCTGGTTTTAGGGATCTGGTTCTTTAGGGTTCCAGGCTTAGTTGGCCCTAACTATCCTTTTGGACTGCAAAAATAACTAATGGGGGTCATTATGGTTTTATTGGCTTGGTTATATTCGTGTTGGCCTCCAGCGCAGCTTCAAGTTCGTCGGTACCGTTTCGTCGAATCGTGAGGCTAAGGTTTTCGCCATCTTTGACTTAAATGACCGCCGTTATCCTATGTGACCTAGGTCTTGCCATAAACCTCGCGGTTCCTTGGTCATCGTGCTTCAAGGTCTTTGTCCTCAGCTACTGCACCTTTGTAAGGGATTCCAACAACTTGCAGTGTTTGTCTCTGATGCTGTCCGGAGTTACGCTCCTCCGGGAAGTCGCTGTTGCCATCCAGGCCTGGGCCTGCTCCCTGACTGTACCTGTAAAAACCTTCAAAGTTCGCGTGTCGTCGTGTACCATTCCTCCATGGTAGCATAGCTGAGTAGTTACACTCGCACCGTCTCGGGTTGGCTAGACTCGAAAAGGGTTAGTGTACCTAGGTTCAGACTATATAACTCCGTAGAGTCTACACCGTGATCATGCTCGAAAGCATAGTGCAGCTCACTCCTCAGGCTCACTTGGACCAAACTGCTCTGATACCAACTGTAACACCCCTACTTTCAGCTTACGCTCTAATCGTAACACTGATTATAGGATTGTTATCTGCTTGGCTAAGGTTACTTTTAGCCCCTACTTTTAGCTTGGAAAATATCTCTTACTCGAAAATATGGACCGTTTTGAAATTTTTCTCACATCCTTATTGGTTTACAAATTTAGAGCCATACGCGTCAATGAATTATACATGAATACAAGCGATAGAGTCTTATCAGGCTTAAGCGTTACTATCCTAAAAAGTAGATCTCAAAAATATTTTCTAACATACATATATGTACAATCAATTGGTCCAGAATACAAATACACAGTTAAGAAATATTATAATTTACATTTGCCACATTTAGTCGCCAACGGTTTGACTAGACCGTGTGACTGCTGCACAATACATGTCACTAATCCTTGCTCAGCTTGCTTGTCGAACAGTAGCACTGGCTGTTCCTCTGCGGTGTCTTAACTCAGGGGCTTCTGCTACTGTAGATGTTCTTGTCGTCGTTCCAAGGTATGTCCTGGTCCTCGCAGTGTGTCACTGGTTCCTGCCTGGAATCATAACAAAGTGGAGGTGAGAACATTACGTCCTCAGTGGGGTCCTTCGGGGAATACCTATTCGTTTCACTTCAATTATGATTCCATCGCTCAGGGGGTCTCTAAGTGTCGACTCATTCTAGTACCCCTGTTGATTATTATCCATGCTAGGCCTGAGCAGCTTTATCTACATTACTAAGTGATCGTGGGAAATCTAATCTTGCTTAACCTAGTTACATAGTTTCGTGCTTGCTAGCCTATACCGTCAGGGCCTTGTGATACTGCACCGCTGATAAGTACCCAATTTACATAAATTTGACCTATCAAAATGGCACTTATCTGCAAACTTTTTAAAGAATTATCTAACTTAATCCCCACTTTTTGTAGGTTTCTAATATATTTTGGAAAATGGATGCAAGCATGATTAAATGAAGAATAATCCCATAAAGAATGAAGCAAAAGGGCAAGATAGGAAAAAAGAGCTTAAAAGAAGAAATCTAGCGAAAGGACCGCTCAATGAAGGACAAGAAACCGCCCAGCGCAAAGACCATAATCGCTCAGCAGTTAAGAGATTATTGCTTAGCCGCAAAGAAAGAATTCAAAGGTCCAGCCACCAAATTTGAATTCAAAGGTCCAGCCGCCAAATTTGAATTCAAAAGTCCAGCCGCCAAATTTGAATTCAAAGGTCCAGCCGCCAAATTTGACTGCGCTAAGAAAGACCTAGAAACCACCTAACTTCAGAATTTTTTCTATAAATAGGGAGGCAGTTTACATCTTAGAAAGATATTCCATAACATCTTCTCCCCTCCATACTTCATTCTTTTTACATTTCTTTTGTACTTCAAAGCCTAGTTTAGTTTAGCAACAAAGAGGAGGCTTGTGAAGGAGCCGGGAGATCGAAGAAGCTCGGCGAAGCGCTGTCATGATGGCGTGAGAACGTGTCATGGTAAGCGTCCAAACCTTGTTTCTAAGATTCTCTTGTAAGATGGATTTGTAATCCTCTTGTTGTTGGGATTTTGGTCATTATTATAGTTTGCTTGTCTCCATGTAACTGTTACATATGAATTTATCTATTTCTATTGATTAGCATGAATGGTTTACTCTTAATGCTAGTTCTGTTTAGTTGCTTGATTCTTAATTTGGGACTTATTTACATGAACGGAAGTTATGTTAAGTAGGTCGTAACCAAGTTAATGTCAACATTGCTATGCTTAACTAGATTTTAGACTTGAACGTTGTGAACGAAAGTTACAATCATTAGAATCTGACCTAAATCATTTCATCTAACTCTTGTTGCCGTAACTGGAATAAGATTTAGCCGTTTTAACATCTGATTTAAGGCTGACATACTTTGTTAAGTTCGTGTGCGAAAGTGACAACTTAATAAAGGAACCCTTTAATCTTGTCATGCGCGAAAGTGATGACAAGTTAAGAACTGGTGGCGGGCAATCAATGAAATGATAAGTTCTGTGTGATAAGTAACTGGATGCATGAGACTATGATATGGCTAAAATTCCCAACAAGTTCTGCATCTACCTCTGATTTGTTGCCCTTTGTTTTCATGTCTTTTACTTCTTTAAATTATTTATCTATCAATCAAATTATCCTTCACCTTATTGTTTAATTAAACTAACTCAAGAATGGTATTTACAACTCCCTGTGGGTTCGACCATACCCGATACTGCAATTGGATTCCTTTGGAATCTGAAAGCCGTAAATAGGTATGTATGTAAATTTAATTTGAACGACAAGGAATACAATAACGCCTTCCACTAACTTGGCACGGTTGTGACAAACCAAAGCTGTGTCAAGGATAGAGAACATGTGTTTGGCTTTCATCAAATTTGGCGCCGTTGCCAGGGATAGGTCCTAGAAACGGAATCACGCCATACATAAGAAAGGGCCTTGCTTTACGCTTTCATCAACCACGTACCCACGTTCTTCTACTCGAGATGCCACCTCGTGACGTTCGTTACATATAGACATACTTACACATACATATACATACAACATTCATCAAGAAATCTTTAATGCATGTCTGGGGAAAGGGGTTCTCTTACGCGCCTGTGGCTGCGTCCTTTTCGTTGCTGGATGCCATCGCTCCCATGTAGACTAGGGGTCGTCATCCCTATCTAGCTACAACATGTGATCACACTAGGAGTGAGGCTCGTATACGTCTGAACTTCGTGGACGACTTGATCACTTACGTCCGAACTTCGTGGAAGGCGTCCAAACTTCATGGACGACTTAATCATTTGCATCCAAACTTCGTGGATGACTTTAAGGCCTGAGTCCGAACTTCGTGGACTGAATCTCTCTCTCTCTCTCATATGTCCGAACTTCGTGGACATCTTAGCCGTCTTTTCAATGTCATGACATTAAAGCTCAAGCATTCCTTACTTTCTTTTCTCTCGTCCAAGTGGAAACCCGCGTTCAGATCTTTATCTGCGTAACATAATCATAACCCAGTCCGTCTCGCACGGCTAGGGAGGGGCTTGTCAGGTATGACATGCTAAGAGAGGGATTCCTATTACATAACTATGTCATAACTTCGGGTTACTCTGATCCTCTGTGACCGGGACCCGTCTTTAGACTTAACTGGTTTCCCTAATTTTAAGTTACCATCTTTGCACATTAGTTCATTTAATTCTAGTGATCTATGATTACCCTAAGTCCTGTGGCAACACTGCCTCATGATGCATGCACTACTTGGTACTCATAATCATTCACTTCCTTGTGGATATACTTTTAAAGACTTGGTGCTGGGTTAGAACGTGCGGGCTCATGAGAACTTCCCGATTCAAAGTTAACTTAGTAACTTAGGATTCCTTAGGCCGCTTAGCGCCTTGGCTAGGTCGCTCAACGCCCATGAGGGACTCCCTGGCTACTCAGTCATCCTTGTGCTAAACTTTTCTCACGAGTTGAGGTCAGGCCGCTCAGCGCCTGGGCTAGGCCGCTCAGCGAACAGACCAAAGACAAGCTTAGTGGGTCAACTCCGGGTCAAGCCGCTTAGCACACCAAGGTGGCCGCTCAACGCTCGGTCTTGCGTGGTACCGCTCAGTGTGCCTGTGTGGCCGCTAAGCGGGCACGTCCTGTGCTAGGCCGCTCAGCAGTCCTGTGTGGTCGCTCAACGGATAAGTCATAGCGTCTAAAAATCATGATCCTTTCTTAAAGTTTACTGAGCTTCCTACACAGTTCTAACCAACACAGTTATATTTTCCTAGCCTCAATATTTCTAAAAATCCTTCATGCATATTTAAGTCCATATTTTTCTCATAATATTTCTAATTTTTCCTACTCAAAAATACATACATAACATACAGATAAAAATCCCATAGACAGGGGTGATCAGACTACCTACCTCCAAATCCAGTTTGGAAACAGTAGAAGTGAAGAGGAAAATTTCCTAAGCATTTCCATGACGATCTTGCTATTTTTCCGACGTTCGGCAGCATCACAGCAGTGCACGAACGAAGAAGGAAAAACAAAGAAAGAAAGAACAAAGAAAGAAACGAAAAGCAGCGAAGCATAAGCTTCAGGGTAAGAAAGAATATGAAATGAAAAGTAAAGAAATAAAGAAAAGGAAGCAGCATGAAGGCGTTAGGGGGGCGGGGAAACAAAGAAAAACAAAGAAAGAAAACAAAGAAAAGAAGAAGTAGGAAGCATAATGCTCTAGGAAAGAAAAATAAAGAAAATTGAAAGAAATAAAGATGGAAAATGGCGTTAGGGGGAGGAATATATGTGCCCCCATCGCCTGACACACACACACACACACACATATATATATTATATAATTATGATTATTATATTATATATTACTATTATATTATTAATATTACTATTCATTAGGATTATTATATTATATAATAGTATATTATATGTAAATATCTACTATGGATAAACATGATCATGTCAGTCCAATTTTTATCGTGCTTAATCGTGTTTTTGTTGTTCGCAATCCCGATACTCCGCGTATGGCTGTCTGAAAAATATTCCGGACGCACGCTTGCGATCTACTAATTTTCCTTATTAGTAGTTGAGTCCGATGGAGGTATTCGGGGAATTATTATTTTATTACTGTATTTTACGGTTACTTTCGGTATCCGAAAAAATTCCCAATTGGTCCAGAAATAGTCTTAAGGCTCCGAAAGATTTGCCAGTCACGAAACCTCAACTTTGACTGCTGTTCTTCTGAGTTAAAGGTAATAATTTAATTTTCTCGCCTCTCTAATTAACCTATAATTATCTATTATGCTAATTATCCGTACAGTGAAAAAGCGGGATGTTACAAGCTTGATGTACGCTCAAACATGCACTTGACCAGATATAAGTTTTGCTATTAGAATGTTGAGCCGGCATTAAAGTAATCCCGGAATAGACCATTGGAAAGCTGCAAAGAAGGTCCTTAGGTACTTGCAAGGCACCAAGGATTACATGCTCACTTACAGAAAATCAAATAGCCTTGAAGTAGTTGGCTACTCAGATTCAAACAATGCAGGGTGTATAGACTTCAGGAAATCCACATTTGGTTATGTCCTTCTACTAGCTGGAGGGTCTGTTTCATGGAAAAGTGGGAAATAGTCTATTATCACTACTTCTACTATGGAGGCTGAATTTGTGGTATGCTTTGAGGCCATAGTTCATGCATTATGGTTACGGAATTTTGTCTTGGGGCTTAGTGTTGTCGACAGCATAGCTAGGCCGCTAAGAATTTATTGTGACAATTCCGCAGTTGTCTTCTTCTCGAAGAATGACAAGTATTCCAAGGGTGCAAAACACATGGATTTAAAGTACTTGTCAGTTAAGGAAGAAGTGCAGAAACAGAAAGTGTCAATTGAGCATATTGGTACAAGATCAATGATAGCGGATCCTCTAACCGAATGGTTGCTGCCCAAAATGTTTTCTAGTCATGTTAAAGGTATGAGCATTACTGATAAATCCTTGTCAGCTTGATATGTATACATATGTGTGGATCTTGCTCGTATGGTTATAACACTTATGAATTTAGTTAAAGTTATGTTTCTGCTTTATTTATTTGTTATTCACATCATATTATGTACACGTATTGTTTTGAGTGATAACATGTTATGGACATTAAAGTCGAAGGTCATAATATGCCTTGATTAAAGCTATTTGGGTTGAGTTGCTTGTGATACGTGGAAGGAAACATGTCGTCTTAATTGACATTGACCGCCATGATTCAACCAGCTTAATTCAATGAAAGAAGATGACTTGAGTTCTCCAATGTAAAGTACGCGCTCATAGTTATTGGATCTTCAAGTCGTCACATGGACTAAGTGGGAGATTGTAAGATTATTTCAGAATCTCATAAAGATATGGTCCATGTAACTTATAGTGATACTAACCCTAATTAAAGGGAATTAAGATGATGGCAATTGATTCTATAAGATATGATAGAGTTAGTGGGGGGTATTTTAGTAAATCCGACCCTCCCCTCTCCCTTATAATTAAGATGGCTTTACTCAAAGATAAAGACAAGGGTTTAAGGATTCCAAAGAATCCAAAAAACATTAAGGTTTGAGGTCTGCCAAAGAAAACGTTATTCTCACCCTCAGAAGGGGTTGAAAGGATCAAACGAAGAGAGGGGAAAAGAATTTATCAATTCCATCCAATCACGATATGGATCCGGCTATGTGCCTCTCGTTTTTAATCTTATATACACTGTGATAATCATAAATTTCAAGATCGTTGTTTCCATGAATTGATCATTTGGAAAATCACAACTTACATCACTATCAAGGTCCTCCTAAGTAACTGTAATCAATGAGACGTGAAACACCCCTAGCCGGTTCCGCACGCTCGAGCCGTACGTAATACCCACTAGGTTGTTTACTTCTTGGTCCTTTCTTTAGTTTTCGAAAGTACTAGCTTTATCAAAATAGGGACCCAAAATTTTTTCATACATACCGTTTGGAACATAGGAGCCGTGCATGCAACAGAATAATATAACAACCGATATTCTTAGTAAGTTGAGTTCAAGTTAGTGGATACATAGGCTACATACATAATGGGTCCTCTGCAGGTACAAATACACACCATATACTAGTTATACTACACAACCCATACACATGTTCAACAAATACATTTATTCCTCCGAGGGTATCTACTACACAGCTAGCTAAGTGTCCTTGCACAGGCTCCCCTCAGGTTCCACAGCATCAGCGTAGTAAGACTCGTCCTCAGTCCCTGGAGCCATAAGCGAGTGGGGGTGAGAACGGTAGGTCCTCAGTGAGTAATATTTCAACCGTGGCTTTTTGTTTCTTGGTTATTCTCCAGGCCGCTCAGAGTTTAGTCAAAGTGTATATGCAGCTAATACCCTACTGATTATGATCTTGGGCCTATACTCTACGCAGCTTTATCTATGTTACTAGATGATTGGCTCTCTAATCTTGTTATTACCTGGGCTTCGTGCTTATTATCCATACGTTGCTACTAGAGACATACTATTCGTCTTGGGACGTTCCCTTGACGATATACCATGCATGAATAGTTATACACAATGCTTAAATAGATATACATATATACTTATCATTAGAACATCAATCATCAATTCATACATATTATTTCATAATGCATGGGGGAAATCTGGGGATCTCTTATGCGCTTTGTAGCTGCGTCCTACTTAGTCCTTACACCTTTGTAGCCGTGGCCTCGGACTACAACCTCTTTTTGCCACTATTGCATCGACCCAGCAGCGCTCTTTACCGGTATGGTAGCTAACCATGCAAGGCTCATAGGAGGTAAACATCAAATGCAATTAGTGCAACCATCCCCTCTTTCTGGAATGGCGAGGGACCAAACCTATGAGTGATCAGGTGTGGACACGCTTTGACTGGGCCTATGGCTCGATCCGTTTCTCTTCTCTCTTTCAGTGGGGCCCCTTGGTTATCATATCCTTTGTACAGACCTATGCATGTTTTACATATTTGGGCCTATGCCTGTTTTGCATCTTTGGGCCTATGCCCTTTTTGCATATCGTGATCAGGTCTCTTTACCTGCGTTGCTCGTAACCAAATCATCTTGCTGGATTGGCGAGGGGCGTGTCTGTAAGACCTTTCCAAGAGAATAGGGGATCTTCCTAATCATATAACTAAACTCCTTAACTATGGTCCACCGCACCAACTGGGGTCGGGACCTTCTAAACCTTCTTTGTTTCCTAGGGTTTCATTATGATCTTTATTAAGTTTTAACGTGAACTTCTAATTATCTAAGGTCGTCCTAACTCTTCCGACGACCTTTCCTCATGGTGCATGCTTAATTTACACAAAACATACATAACTAGGAAGGTTGGATTCCGTAAAAACTTTAAAATCATAAGCTTTTAGTGAGCATTCGAATGCCTAAGGGTTTAGCATTCGATTGCTTCTTTCAATCGAATCCCTTAGGGATTCAATCGGCTGAAATCCCTCTCGGTCCTTCATTCGAATGAAATTCTCAAGTATTCGATTGAAATCCTCCGCGGTCTTTCATTCGAATGAAATCCTCAAGTATTCGATTGAAATCCAAAATCTTCTTTCATTCGAATCCGTGGGAATTCAATCAAATGCTACAGTAAAAAAATAGCCCCAGAAAGCAAACTCTCCAGGATTTGCTCCGCTTAATATTTTTCGTCTCCACAGTAATCCAATCCATACAGTTATGGTTTCCAAACCTCAAAATCATCAAAATCTAGCTTCCCTAACTCATTTCCTATAGTTTTTGTAAAATAGTTTTTCACTCACATACACAGAGATGCATTTAAATAATCATAAAAGAAACCACATAGACAGTGGGCTTAGGGTTACCCACTTCCTACGCGGATTTGAAGTTGGTAGGTGGAAGGTGGAGAAAATCCTTGTTGCAATGGTATGCTTCAAGAAATTTTCGGAAGTCCGGTAGCGCTCTCGCGATGTGCTCGAACGATACTAGAAATCAGGGGGCATTTATAGCCGTGGCCCCCTGTTGCTTTAATTATTAATTTAATTATTTATTAGTTATTATTATATTATTATATTATTATTTTAGTATAGTTACTTTAAATATCCTCACCCTTGCTCTATTTTAGTCACATTTGATCGCTCCTGTCCCACCCATGGTCTTTAGAAAAATATGGTGAATATACATCTATAACCTGTGAATTTTTTCCAGTCAAGATGACGTGTCGAAACATGATATCGGGAAACTTGTTTCTGCTCGTTATTCCTTCGCAGATCACTTTTAGTTCCCGATCGGGTTCCCGTTTGCACCCAAAATTGAGCACGGCGTTGCGGGGCTTAACGAGGTCACAACCTCCTAATTTCCTCCCAATTTAAGGGGGACAGGCCCCATAAATAAATTCCCTCTAACCCAAATTGGGGTTACTTTGTACTTTTTACCTAAGCCAGAGTCATAAGTCGTGCCGAAGATCTTCCTAAGGAAAGTCGGGATGTTACAAGACGCCTTTGTTTCTAGTTGTTCAAAAATTTGTGTATGTATATAAGAAAATTTGTGTATGCTTTTTTAAATGTTTGTGTATGTGAGCACCAAAATTTTCTTCTTTTTCGTGTTCGTTTTCATTTTTGTCTTTGTAAAGTTTGTGCACGTGAGTTCAAAAGTTTATTTATATGTTGGTGTATGGTAAAGAGTGAGTCTACTTGTTTAGAGTGTGAGTGGGGAGAGACGAGAGAATGTGACAATTACATTTTACTATTTAATGCAATGCATATATGATTTTATTTAGTTTTCATATTTAAAAAAAAAGGTTTGTATTTGTATATAGAAAAGTTTATATACGTGATTATATATATAT